>DF363813.1:16338-32973 GCA_000787875.1 Solanum virginianum | reverse complement strand
ATCTATACTCCATTATGTCCCAAAAGTGAAAAAAGAGGGGGGATCAGTCATCTGATGTATGAGGGGATGTACTAGGAGGGTTGACTCTTCCTATCAAACGGATTGAGGCAATAAACTTGTCTTAGAAAGCTGTTGGGAAATTTTATGGCTCAAAATCCGCCACAAGATATATCGCTCCCTATGAAATGTACAGAAGACTTTGAGCCAAATACTTACAAGTTACTTGCAAGGGTGGGGTATAACCCTGATGAGCCGTCTAGGCTAGGGAAACTCCCATCAGAAGGCACAACCAGGTAAGCACGCGAAGGTTTTGGCTATAGCCAACTACCACTGGTTTACATCTCCATAAGAAGGGCAAGCAATAACTATATTAGTAAAGAAGATAAGTGTGCCTCTTCTAATAAACGACCTTCTATCTTTGATCGACTTTGAAAACCTACTGCAAAAACTTCTGTGTTCGAGAGGTTAGGTCTGTTGAAGAATAAGAATAACAAACATCGAAGAAGTTACCTTAGAGTAACGACACTTTCTGCACCTATGATCCAAAAGGACTTTAAAAGTGTAATCCCTTCTAGGATGAAGCGACGAGTGGAACTCATAGTTTCATATAAAGAGGTACTAAAGGCGAAGACTAACACTATGGTTTACTGTAAAGAGTGCAATAAAGATGGAGAAAACGTGGGCTCCTCATGTCATGTTACAACTTAGGTTGAGAATGATGCCTCATGTCAACAGAAAATTGATGAAGAGTTGGGAGGTATTGTTTTATGCAATTATATATCTATCAATGACAATGATCCACAGGAAAAGGAGGATACTGGAGATGCTCCACTAGAATTTGAAGAAGGAGTGAAGACCACGACTGATCCTTTAAAAGAAGTTAACCTTGGGACTGGTGAAGATCTAAGGCCAACTTACTTGAGTACTTTCCTAGAAGATGATGAAGAGACGCCTGGTTTAAATCCCAAAATAACGGTCACCAATTAGCAATCAAGAATGGCGCTGTTCTTGTCAAGCAGGCTCAAAGATCCTTTAGGCTGGACTTGGTTCATTTGATCGAGAAAGAAGTTAACAAACTCATTGAGGTGGGCTTCATTTGTGAAGTTAAATACCCACGTGGATTTCAAGCATTGTTCCCGTGAGGAAGAAAAATGGCCAAATTTGAGTTTGCATTGACTTCAGAGATCTAAAAAATGCATGCCCGGAAGATGAATTCTCGCTACCCATTCCAAAGCTAATGATTGATGCTACAATTGGTTATAAGGCAACGCAATTCATGGATGGTTCTTCTGGCTATAACCAAATATGCATATCACCAAAGGATGAAGAACTCACGATGTTTTGTATACCTAAAGGCAGTTATTGCTACAAGGTAATGCCCTTGGTTTAGAAAATGCTAGTGCTACATATCAATGGGATATGCAAAATATATTTGACGATTTACTCCACAAAAATATAGAGTTTTATGTTGATGATTTGGTAGTGAAGTCAAAAAGGAGGAGTGACCATTTAAAAGGCTTGAGAATGGTGTTTGAGTTGCTTCGAAGATATCAACTGAGGATGAAACCATTAAAATGTGCCTTTGGGGTTACCTCTAGAAAGTTTCTTGGCTTTATTGCGCGACATCAAGGAATTGAGATTGATCAAGCCAAAGTTGATGCAATTTTGAAAATGCTTGAGCCTCGAAACATTCATAAGTTGGAAAGTCTTCAGGGAAAATTAGCCTACTTGAGGAGGTTCATCGTGAATCTAGCTGGAAGATACCAACCATTCAATCATCTCATGAAGAAAGGTGCCCCTTTCAAGTGAGATCAAACATGTAGCAAAGCCTTTAAAAGTAACAAAGTGTATCTGGCAAAACCTCCAATCCTAGCAGCTCCTATACTGGGAAAGCCATTGATATTTTAAATTACAACACGAGAAAGGTCTGTGGGAGCCTTACTAGCTCAAGAAAATAATGAAGGTAAAGAAAAAGCCCTTCATATTACTTAAGTAGAATGATGACACCAAATGAGCTAAATTATTCACCAATCGAGAAGTTGTGTTTAGCACTAGTCTTTTTGATTCAAAAGATGAAGCACTATTTTTTCAAGTTCACACTGTCCATCTTGTTTCTAGAGCAAATCCCATCAAATTTTGTTATGTTGAAACTAGTCCTTAGTGACTGATGAGTAAGGGGGTACCTTCAGTTCCAATAATTTGAGATTGTGTACATCCTCAAAAGGCTATGAAGAGACAAATATTAGTGGACTTTTTGGCAGACCATCCTATACCAGATGATTGGGAATTAACTAATGAGCTTTCTAATGAAGATGCAATGGCCATTGAAATCCAACCTCTTTGGAAAATGTACTTTAATGGGGCTGCCCATTGTGGTAGAGCTGGTGCAGGCATAATGTTTGTCACTTCAGAAGGAGAAGTTTTACCATTCTCCTTCACATTGAAATAACATTGCTCCAACAATGTTGCAGAATATCAAACACTCATATTTGGACTCGAAATGCCCATTGACATGAAGCAATTGCAGTTGCAAGTTTATGGTAATTCTCAATTGGTGATTAAACAACTCTTGGGAACCTATGAGGTCAAGAAGCTTGAACTGATGCCCAAAAGTTACTAGGATGGCTTGGAGATGTAACCCTCCAATATGTGCCAAGGAAGGAAAATAAAACCACAGATCCTTTAGTTGCTTAAGCCTCAACTCTGGCTCTTCCTGATTAGATGCAAGTTATACCAAAAATGGGTAGTACCACCATTGGATGAAGCGAACATATGGAGAATAAGCTTGAACATGTTGTCGCAATTTTCAAAGCCAATAAAGAGGACTGGCAACAAGCTATCATCGACCACTTATGTTATTGGATACTCCCAGAAGATGCCAAAAGAAGGACTGACATTCGTCATAGCCCACCTCATTTTCTCTACTACAAATACACGTTGCATAGGAGATCATTTGAGGGAATGCTCTTGCAGTGTTTGGGGGAGGAAGAAGCAGCTCAAGCTTTGCAAGAGGCATATCAAGGAGTATGTGGATTACATCTGCCTGGACTGAAGCTCCACTTTCACATAAAAAGAATAGGGTATTATTGGCCAACCATGGTAGAAGGTTGCTTGGATTATGCTTGAAGGTACAAAGCTTGTCAATTCCATGCGAACATACATCAACCGCCTGAAGTTTTATACCCAACTATTGCATCTTGGCCTTTCGATGCTTGGGGATCGGATGTTGTTGGACCGCTGTCAAAATATTCTGGTGGGCACTTATACATCTTAGCTGCGACAGATTACTTTTCAAATTGGACCGAAGCTATAACTCTTAAAAAAGTCAAAAAGGAGAATATGGCAAACTTCATTCGAGTAAATATTGTTATAACACCCGACAAAATTACCAAAACACCCCTAGAATAGAATCATGTGTATAACGTATCTTCCCAAGCTCTGATAGAAAATCTGATACCGTATTTGAGAATTGAGTGGAAGAATGACCTCGTTCAGATTTTAGAGTCATCGAATCGAAAAATAAATTTTTGTGATTAATTACAAAATAGTTGGTGCACGCCCAAGGCGCGATGTGCCAGGGACATGGACCAATGCTTGTTTTTTCTTTTATTTTTGATGGGCAATTTTGAAAGGAAGTTGTACATGTTCGCACCCAGTCCGTGACATGGACTGGACAACTTCGGGATGAACTTTTTCTTTTTAAATTGAGAGGTATTCCGATTAATTTTTAACCCCTCCTAAACTCAAAACATGACAAATTTAGGTCATTTTGATGAGTAAATAAGGTCTTAAACTCCATTTTAAGTTCTTTTCTAACACTTGAAAGACTAGGGCTTGAGAGAGAAGAAGAGGAAGGCTAGATTGAAGAACTCAGGGAGAATTCTTAATGATGGATTGGAAAATCTTTATCCCAGGTATATAAGACTAAACTAAAAGCATGAGATTGTTCTCTTGTGTTCCCCATAGATGGACTTAGATGAGAGTTGAAAGTTCTTAATTCTACATACATGATTCTTGATTATTTTCATGAAAATTTTATAATTTTTACATGTATTTTCATATGTTGATGATTATCATAAACTTGTTTCTTAAATGAGATGTTTTTACATGAATATTGTATGAACCCTACTTATTATTTTCATAAAGACTGCATGAACAAAGATAGAGATTGAGTCTAGAGCCTTGATTGAGAATATTGATAGAGATTGTAATTGTGATGAAAGAATGATGATGAGTTGACAGAATTTGATAGTCCTACGAGTCTTCCCAAATGAACTTTAATGAATTATCTATTCGATTGTCCCTGTATGATTGTTCTAAGTCTTGAGTTGTTGATTGAGATATTGATTAATGAGATGATTAAATTCTCTATGAGACTGATTGAAAGATTGTGCCTCCATAAGGCTAATTGAGATGATATGATGGAGATAGTTTGATTGGATAGATTATTTTATGAGCATTGAGTGATGGGAGGAGTATCCAGTATCGAAAGAGGAAGAGTTAAACCAACTCATACTCGTCATACTATATAGCCAAGCATAGGTTAGGATTAGGACCATCACATCCTATTATGTTGAGGTTCCCTCTCATTAGAAGTCCTTGAAATCAATAGAGGACTTGTTGATTGCTGTCTCCATTTGAATTTGTCCTTATGGTTTCGATTCGTTCTCTACCTGACAAGAACAAAATGTCTATGGCAACATTAGTGTAATTGTTGTACAATCACTGGCTCATAAGTGATTATTGTCGGATAAGAGAAACTCCCAGAAAGTTTCCAAGCTGAGTACTATGAGTCGAGATGAGATGAGTCCCTCTGAGATGAACCTAATTTGATTGATGAGTTTATTGGTTGATGGTCACTTGTTACTCTTTATTCTTGCTTTAGATAGACATTTCACATATTGATTGATTTTTATATTGAGTTGATTGTTATTTCTATATTATTCTACATGTTTCAGTTTTATTCAGCTATTTTACATGCCATACATTCCACGTACTGATGCCACTCTGGCGCTGTATCATTTTCTGATGTAGATACATGAGATAGAGATCATCAGTAGGCGCATCATTGAGGATCTTTGGACGTTTAGTTGATTGGTGAGCCTCCCCTACTTCGGAGGATTCATTACTTTACTTTCATCTTGCTTTATAGTTAGATTTGCTTAGCTTTACTTTGATTGAGGTAGCCATGTGTCTGTCATTGGCACCACCTGATAGTGATAGAGGCTTCATAGACTAATGTCGAATATTAATTGTTAAGATTGTGAGCTAGTTCTTTCTACTAGTCTTCCATTGTATTATGATTATTATTATTTTGAGACTAGATAATAGATGTGCCCATTTACATTCTTTATGTATTCCATTGATTTGTAGAGTATCGAATAAGTGTGATGAGGCCAAGGGATTCACTTAGAGACTAGCAATAGTCTCTGGGTGCTGTCCACGTCTTGGGTACCCTTCCAGGGTGTGAAAATTGTCTATGGATTTGGCATTCCATGATACATAATAACAGACAATGGCAAGCCATTTGATAACAAGTTGATGAATAAGTTCTGCGATCTCTTTGGCTTCAAGCAACACAAATCTTCTATGTATTGTGCCGTTACTAATGGTCTAGTTGAAGCATTCAATAAGACTCTGTGCAATCTTCTGAAGAAAGTGGTCTCTAAGTCCAAATGAGTATGGCATGAAAAAATAGAAGAAGACTTTTGGGCATATAGGATGACATATCACACACCGACTCAAGCAACCCCGTACTCGCTTGCTTTTAGAGTTGACACAGTCCTGCCACTTGAGCATCAAATATGGTCCTTGAGACTAGCTATCCAAGAAGAGCTCACTGAGGAAGAAAATGCTCAACTATATCTTCCCGAGTTAGAAGCACTTGATAAAAAAAAGGTTAGAAGCCCAACAAAATCTTAAATGTTATCAAGCTTGTTTATCTTGTTCCTTCAATAAAAAGGTTCGCTCGAGGTATTTTCAAGTAGAAGACCAAGTTCTCATAGTAAGAGGGCCTATTGTCACTTCAAATAAGTCTGGCGGCAAATTCACCTCGAAGTGGGATGGAGCATATGTAGTACAAGAAGTATACTCAAATGACAATTACAAGCTTGTCGATGCAGATGTTATAAGGATCGGTCCTATAAATACAAAATTTCTTAAGAGGTACAACCCTTAAGGCAAATAATGCTCCTCGAAATACGAGTATAAAACTGCATGATACTTCTAGCCCACATGAGTATAAACTATGTATAGCACCCAAAAGAATAGTCCGTTAGGTTGAAAATCTCGAAAGAGGCAACCTAGGCAAAACATTAGGACAAAAAACACACTCCCGCAGAACTATGTTGTGACTTGATGCTCTTCATTGAGGTATGTAGGTGCTTGGAATTATATTCTAAATTCAGTTGCATGAGTGTGAAAAAGCCTATATGTCCCTACCTGATTCCTTATAGGGGTAAACCCCTATGAATATGAGCTTCTTCAATGGCATGCTTGAGGTCTTCAAATTTAATCAAGTTTGCAGGTTAAAGTTTTCAAACTCCCCAAGTCTCCAAGCTAAAGTTCCCAAAGTCTACAAGTTTGTTCTCAAATTAAGCAAGTATGCGAGTGAAGATCCTCAAGTTCTCAAGTTTTTGTGTTTATATTCTTGAGATTTATCGATTTTGTAGGTTAAAGCATTAAGTTGCATAAAATTTGCAAAGGCAAATGCACAAACTTTAAAAGAGGAGGGACCTTTAGTATTTTCATTCTTATTACCATGCCAAACATGAATTAAGTTTGAATTACTAAGGCTTACAGCAAAGGAAAACACGTGAGAAAGTCAAAGTTAGAACCACAGATGCAAGATATAAGACAAAAAAATATAGAAACTTTATTGCTATAAAATTATCTAACATGTCAATCTAAATCTTGAGAAAGTAAGGAAAGGAAGTAAAAAAAAGAAAAAAAGAGGAAAAGAGCCTAATCTAAGCATAACTTATAGTTGATCAAATCTTGGTGATGAGCCTCCAAACACTCTCTCTTATGCTCTAAGCGAGTCGAATCGTCAGTCATCAAGAAGTCCATGTTGTCATAAGAAGACACCTCATTCTTAGCAATAAAATCGTTGCTCGAACTGCTTCAATCTCCTTCTTGGTAGCATCTATAACAGCTTCAAGTTCCTCTCGCTCCACTTGTAGAGTTGCTAACTTCTTTTTAACCCTTTTTAATGACTTTCTTTTAGAAGAAACATGTTTAGTCTTCTCACCATCTTCTGCTCTAAGTGACTCAGGACCCTCTTTGTCCTTGGAAAGCAACTCTAGCCTTTTATCTTCATTCACCATATCTACGAAATTAGAGCGTTCTTGATCATAGGAGGCAGCAAGCTCAAAAAGAGAACCCACCAAATGCTTCAAGTATGAAAGATCTATGAAATACATCTCCCTTATCTATTGGAGAATCTCACAACTATCTTCTTTGTAAGATGAAAATTGAGTCTAGAGAAGTTCTAGAAAGTTTGGTACAAATCTTTTCCCAAAGTCCTAAGACGTACTTCTTTTTATGAGTTGAAACAATGGTTTTTCCTTCAAAATAGACTTAGCTCCTTCTGGCTTTGAGAAGAGTGGATGAGTACCATTCGAAGTGAGAGTGAACACATTTAAAGCTTGATCATGAGAAGTGGATACAATTCTTTATTCTTGCCTAATAGCTAAAGTTGAATCTGCCTCAGGTTTTGATGTGATAACAGACTCAATAATAATTTGTGGCCTCTCTTGTAGTGATTCCTCTGGATGCTCAATAGCATTTACATACACAAAAGGGGAGGGAAGAAAGTTAGCAAATTACTTAACCATAAAATTTTTTAAAAAGATTTGTGGTCAAAGGGGAAACCTCTTCACTCTGAATGGCTAATGTTTTTGGAGGACCATCAATGCCTTGTTCTTCCATAATCTCTAACTCAACAACCTCAAACTCAGTTGATTCATGTCTTTTCCTCCTCCAAGATTGATCCCCATTGCTGCTTTTTACTTGTCTCTTGAGAGGCTTGCTTTGTAGATGGAAAAATTAAGGGACATCTCTCTACATGGCTAGGAGTATAGGCTACTTCTTTCTTAGATCCCTCAGAGTACTTGAGCCTCTTGTTTTGAGGTCATGGGGCAAGTGGGGTGTTAACTTTTAAGATCTCCTATCCAATGTCTTGACCTTTTTTCTTCTAAAGGAGTGGTGAAGTTTGGCCCAACTTTTTCCACCAAAGTTTCCAAATTATCCTCAAGAAACTTCCCATGGGATATTTCTCACCAAGATGGATATCGAGTGGAGTAAAGTTTCCTTGTAGAAGTAAGCACAGGTGGAAATTTTGCTCTTGACATAGTAACATGCGAGACACAAATTCTCCAATACCTAAGTTCCTCATCAAGAGATTCAATACGAATATCCTTTTTGAGATATCTAGGAGTATCTTGATGGAACACAAACTGACGACTAAATCGGTGGGGACTGTATGGCTCGATAAAGAAGAAGTCTCCTCTCCTTAAGGTAAGATAATTAAAGTAGAGGCTCATCCTATAAGATGAATCCAACTCTAAAGCTTTGTTATCATCAACATAATAAGTTAGGTGAGGCCTATTATGCATGGTCCCATTCCACACAAGGCTTTCACCTCGATGGACGCATTTTTGTGCCTCATGTTTGTCAAAATATTTTGCAGCATCCTCGCTAGAATATGCTACCATGCACGGGAGAGAAGGTCCACCAATAATAGGATAATATGTCTTAAGGTAATAAGCAAGCCAACCATAAACACAATGAATAGGGAAAGAAAATTTAATATGATCAAACTGTGAAGAATTTGTAATCTTGTTTAAGCCACGATAGATGCTTGCTAAGACCAGGACTACAAAGTTCCCCCATTCAGATGGAAATACAAAGACATATAACCAATATAACAAGAAGGCTACCAAATAAGTCTCATATTTTTGGTGTTTTCTCCAAGCATAGGAAATGCCATCTCTTGAGAGCTTAACCATGTGTTCACCTCCATTGGTATCTCGCATTTTGGGTTATACCTAGATGCTAGGCATTGAACCTTCTTCTCTTTTCTCAGGAGATCTAGCTCATACTTGATGTCTTATATACACCAAAATTGTATCCATTCACAAAAAGAGACCCCTGAACTATCACCCTTCTTCTCTCTAAGATGATGAAAGGTAGCAAATAAATACTCACAAGTTTGAGGAAGAAATCTATCCTTTTTGGCCTCATAATCTGTAAGCTCTATGGCATTAGGTATCACTTCTTCATAAGGACACCCACTGATTGGTAAGCCACTAAGAATATATAAATCCCAAAGGTATATAGATGCTTCTCCAAGAGACATAAGTAGTGTATTTGTTTGGGGACACCAAGCCTCACAAAAGGCCTGCACGATATTGGAGTTTCAATCATAAGTGAAAAGAGAAGCAATGATAGCATTTCAGATGTTAGCATTGTTCAAACTTTGCCCATTTTTGCTAGAGACCTCTTCTGTCTATTCCCAATATCCTGGGCTGCAATGATATTCTCCTTCAAATAAAATTTTATCTCCCTAACATAACCCTTCTTGAATCACGTGATGCCCTAAATTTGGAAGAATACTTGCAAGATTGGTGTCTTGAAGATTTGGTTTCTTAATATACTGTACTTTGGAAGCTTTGTTAGATTTGTGGTCATGTTCAAAGGTCCAATCTGCCTTATGAAGTACGTTTCTCAATTGTGGCCACACATCAGCATAACAACCAACTAGAGGATCTTGGACTAAAAGCTTGGTCTTTACCTTGTTATCTTGCATCCCAATTATGAGGTATCTAAGTCTAGAAGATGAGCAAGTGTAGTCCTTGAAGAAACTATTATTCATGCTGCATAAAAGGAAAATTGTTACCCTTCATCGATGATAGCATGTAAAAAAAGGGACAAGAATCAAAATAAAAGAATATGGCTAATTGGGGTATTTGGAATATTGTAAAGCCTCAAATTGGAGATCCCTTATGTTTAAACATTGGGAACTTTGTAAAGTCTCAAATTGGGTGATTCTTAGGTTTAAACATTGGGAACATTATAAAGCCTCGAATTGGTAGTCCCTTATGTTTAAATATTGGGAACATTATAAAGCCTCAAATTGATTGTCCCTTATGTTTAAACATTGGGAACATTGTAAAGCCTCAAATTGGTGGTCCCTTATGTCTAAACATTGAGAACATTTTAAGGCCTCTAATTAGTGGTTCCCTATGCTTAAACATTGGGAATATTGTAAAGCCTTGAATTGGTAATCCATTATGTTTTAATATTTAGAACATTGTAAAGACTCGAATTGGTAGTCCCTTATGTTTAAACATTGGGAACATTGTAAAGCCTCGAATTAGTGATCCCTTATGTTTAAATATCGGGAACATTGTAAATCCTCGAATTGGTGATCCCTTATGTTTAAACATTTGGAATATTGTAAAGCCTCAAATTTGTGGTCCCTTATGTTTAAACATTGGGAACATTGTAAAGCCTCGAGTTGGTAGTCCCTTATGTTTAAACTTTGGGAATATCATAAAGCCTCGAATTGGTAGTCCTTTATGTTTAAACATTAGGAACATTGTAAAGCCTCGAGTTGGTAGTCCATTATGTTTAAACATTTGGAATATTGTAAAGCTTCAAATTGGTGATCACAAGGCGTGAGCACGAATTTATCTCTCTACACCTCAAGACCAAATTCTTGTGAAACAATGAAGTTTAAATTCACAACCCTACAAAAGGAGTGTTTCTCCCCAATGCACGCAAGTGTACATGGTCTAACAAATAAAATAGTTATCCTGATTAAGGGGCCGGGATGTCGAACCCAAGAGATTTAAATGAAATTGACAAACAATCCAAGCTATAACGTTTGAAGTGTTTTTAATAAAATACTAAAAAGATTTGTAAAAAGAAATTAAATAACTAATTAAACTTCTACAATAAACAAGTTTTTGTTGTTAAATATCAATTAAAGAGCAATTTTGGGATTGTAACCTTAACGACGTAGTTTTAGTCTCAAAGTTTGCAACTATGTCTGGGTTCCTGAATACTGATTCATGGGGTTAGAATTACCTAAACAGGGTTGCACGCCTCTACTGGCCTACCATTATTGACTGCCTAACTACATCATTGAGCGGGGATAAACAGACCAATAAAAGTGCTTTAACGTTATCTTCCTGTATTATGAACCAATCTAGGTGTAAGGGTAGTTATCGTGGGTCTCCCTTACACAAATCGACCTAGTTTTCTAATCGAACAAGCTCCCTGTATTACTGTGTTATATTTATTCCAACATCTCTTGAATCCAGAATGAACAACTCATTTACCTCCTAGTTGGCCAGACTATGAAGTATAAACAAAAGTAATATAGGAGTAGTCAAAAGAAACACATTCATAAATGTCAAAAATCAAGAACTAAACATCGTCTGTGGCTATAATCCCAGAATATGGAGAATTAGCCACACATAGTAACTACATACATCATGAATGGACTAGAAAGCATTAACAATCAAGAAAACCAAGGTAGAAACTAACCAAAGTAGCCCTAAAAAGAGTTCTTAGTCATTTCTCCCAGTTTTTGTCAAAAAACAGATATGAAAACCTAAAGTTTTTGACAAAATATAACCTAAGATCCTGTAACTCGATTTTTTCCTTTGCATCCATCAAATCCGCGATGCGGATTGCCTATTCTGGGCTGGATTTTTGCTTATTTTGCTGACTGGACCAATTTGCCAAACTTTTGCACAAGTTTGCAACACGAACTGTGCACATTTTCCTGGTTCACTCCTTTTTTTCTTCCTTATCAGCTTGCACAACTTTACCCCAGGTCTGCGACACACACTTGAGCATTTTTGCTGAGTCAACTGATTTTTCTCCCCTAAATTCTGTGTTGTGTTCTTCCTTCCGATCCAAGTGTGACTTTGCCTTATGAAGTACGTTTCTCAATTGTGGCCACACATCAGCATAACAACCAACTAGAGGATCTTGGACTAAAAGCTTAAGTGTGACTTTAGATTGGATAATTCAATCAAAACATGAAAAAGACAACCAAATGGTGCACTTGGCCATGGATTAACAAAATAAGAGAAATCAAACTAAAATGGCCTTGATTCTATGAATCTACCCTCTAACTAGGCTCTATTTATGGGTATTTTGGATAATTTGGCATATAAATACGCCTAAGATCACCACCCCACACTTAGAGATTTGTTCATCCTCAGTCAAATTAAGACACATGCATGAGACTCCCTAGGTAGTATGCACAATGAACATCATATGACCGAAACTTTTGAACCATGGCAAACACTTCTCCAGACCCCTAGCAGCATTAACTTGCATCTAACACTCATGTATAAATTCGGACTCATGTAAAATATTTAACAGCTTATCCAGTTGCCAAACTTTGATGGTTATGCGCCTCGCTACAATCTTCCTTAAAGGATCACATAGGTCTTATATTTGGTTCTAATGTAGGCTACGGGTTGGTGGGTTACTTTTATGGATATAGCTAACGTGACTTAGTTCCCAAGCACTTATAGCTTACACTACACTTCTCCTACTCCATCAATTTCAATCCTCCATTACTCAACACCCTTTATTGCATCTATACTATATAAAAACTTCAAACACTCTATAATATTTACAATAATTTCTTTTCTTTTTTTTGTTAGAACTATTAGCCCTGTGCGATGGATCCGCGATGCACAATGGTCGCGGATCAGCACTGGTTCGGGCTAAAAATTATTTTGATGTTTCTATTATTAACTACACTACTAAGCATCCTTTATGTATCCATTCAAGTTCCCTTTCCTCTGACTTATCATCCTAAAGCACTTAGGAATTAGGATCAAACATAGTTAATTAATCAAAGAAAATGAATCGGCTTGAAATGTGGCTAACCAAAGAAAAAGGCTAAAGCTCAAAAGGGCTAACTAAGGATGATTTCATAAGGTGGATACAAAGCTTAACAGTATTGGGCTACCAAAGAAATGCCTAGATCCTTTCCTCTAAGTCTAATTCCTACCAAGTCTTATCCATATACCGGGCAAGTTCTAGCAACTATTGCAACATAGACCCACAAATATGCTCACTCGCTCCTGGCACACTCTCATCATAAGGCTAACACTAGTATCGCCATCACATTATTCACATGAATTCAAAATTAAACATATATACATTTGTGACTTATAAGATTCAAGCATTATATTACTAGGAGTTCAAGTGATAGTTATCTAGGTTCGGATGCTTGACATACAATGCTTGTTTGTACAACTATCGACACTCTAAATGAGACTCAATATGACGAATACCCTTAGGACAGTCGTCATCCATCCATCATAGGGCCCCCTCACTCAACTATGACTACTGCTACTACCATTCACAAACACAATCACAAGACTCATGATAAAAGTAATTATCACTACAATAATGCATAACTAAACATTCACATAACATCCAAGCATCTCATAGTTAATAATTACATATCATAAAAAAATAAAAATGATGTCTAACAGAAATAAGAAACATAGCTAAGAAATATAAAGTCATAATGCAGGCCAAATTAAACTGAAAAAAGCAGACACAACAATATACTCCCAACCCCACACTTAAACTTAGCATTGCCCTCAGCGCTAACAATGCATAACTTGTAAAGTGGGAAAAAATGCTAAATCCTCAGGGGCAGGTGGAATGGGCTGTCCCTCAACATTGATAGGTGGCTCCTCTTCTATCTCATCATCCTTTATGTCTGAGCCAATTCGTACCTCATCCGGGTCTATAGGAATGTCATCCTAATGGGCTTGATAAATTGAGGCCCAATGCCTAATACTGCATTGGCATGGGCATTAAAAGGGTAACAGGCCCCTACCTCTTAGAGCTCCTCTGGTGTGGACAGGCGCCCACCAGTCCTATACCACAACATCTTGAGCCCGTATATGCAAGCCATGATTATCTCATCTCTGTGGCTCCTCTCTATGGTGGTGAGCACTGAACTGGTGGACACCTCAATGCATGGCAATAGCCTGCCTCCTCTATGGGTACACCTATAAGACAACAAAGCTTAGTGATAAGGCCGCCTAAAGCATACTTGTGCCCTTTGTGCATCTTCATCTTCCGTATGGCAGACCTGAGGATAGTGCCAAAGTTGATCTCCATCCCTGTCATCAGTGCATAAACTAGACACACCCTATCTCTTGTGACATCAGTGAAGTGCTGTCCCCAAAAGAAAGAGTGGGTCATAATGTTAACCCAGACCCGAGTTTCCCTGTTCATGTGGGTGAATGGGAATGCCAGATGGTAGCCTTTATAAGCATGGAGAATCCACTTGGCGGTATGGTGGGTGAAGCTGGAGATTATTAAAGGTACTCGTGGGGACATCTACAGTGCCAAGGACCCCATTAATAGCAATTAGAGAGATGACCTCTACCCCTCAAACTGTCATAATATGAGTTCGTAGCTCCTTTTGCATGTTTGCATATAATTCCCAAATGAGACTCAAGTTACAATACCTCGGCTCCTCGAACAAAAAGTTCAGCTGATACTCCATGCAATACTAAAATATGAGTGGATACTCCTCGACCAATGAATCTGCATCTAAAGGAACATTGGGGTAGTACTTTGATTCATTATTGGAGCAATACCAGCACTTTCCATCCTGAGCAACGACCTTAAGCCCAAACCAAACCTTCTAGCGCTTTCTCTCTGGGGCTTTAGGCACCTCAGGGATGTCCCTGACCCTTTTTCTGGTGCTCGAGGCCCCTGCCTCACTAGCTTGACCAGTTCTACATGAGCGAGAATCCATATGAACTTGCAAACGTAAAAACAAGACAACTTCAACACATAAGCACAAAATAAGGCCCCTGCTACACTATCAACCATACACATGACCCTACACTTAGATTCAAGCCAATGGTACTCACCTTTACCCTTGTAGCAAGCCTTTTTTGAAATGATCTCCAAAGGTGAGAAGAGAATTTGGTACCATGATCCGATATAATAGACATACCATGTAGTCTAATCAATTCTTGGATATATATCTTGGCATAGTCCTCGGCATTAAAGGTAGTCTTCACCGATAAGATTGGATACTAGATGCCAATTCAACAATATAACCCCCATATTTCAAGACAACAATACAACTTCAACATTTCCAATCTACATTTACATCATTCCCATGTTCAACATCATGTTCACAGTAGTAATTTCAAGCAAATCACCCCAAACATTATATTCAAGCACAAGTGAAGCCTGAGGGCACAAAACAATGCATCATTCTACAATCTAACAACCCCACACTTGGGATTTTGCAATACCCAACAACATGGCTTCACATAATTAACAATTCAAGTTTAAGATTACAAAATCCCCAATTTTCCCCAAATTCAATCTCAAATTCGGCCTAGGGTTTGTACCCACTACTATCAAGCACCAAAATTTAGGAATCTAGAAAATTACGGCTAAAATCTTAACTCCCAACAACAATTATTAACTAAGAATAAGAACAAAACAACTTAACCCACTTCACTTGCATCCCAAATTCAAGATAAATTCACCACTTAAAATAAGAACAAGCCTAAGTTATTGAAAGAATACGTACCTTGCTTGGAGAATGCAAAAGATATGATGAAAATCTTGAAAAATCTTGGTGTCCATCACGGATTAATTTAAAATTAGGGTGTTTGAGGGAGAAGGATTGAGAGAAAATTGACAAAGAAGAGTTTGGGGTCGGGTTATGTTATAAAGAATGGAAGAAAAATGGGTGGGGGAGGGGTATTTAAAGGAGTGGGGTTGCGTGGAAGTGATGAAAAATTAGTACATGTCCGCATCCACAACGCGTCGCGCATGGCAGACTTTACCTTTGATATATTTTGTTTTTTGCCCAAATCTTCACTCCAAAAACAGTAGATCGAATATTTTTGGAGCTCTAGATCCCTAAAAAATCCCGAACACTTGAATATGCTACAAACACTAAAATAGATTAATTTGGCCAAAAAATATAAAAAATACACAAACGAATCATCAAGAATTGAGGATGCAAAAAATTTCACCAAAAAGTAGCAGTGTTCGCGACCCGCCACTTTTAAGAACCTACACTTGGTGCATTTTTTTAATTTTCTACGGGTTTCTGCTTTTTTTATATATATGAAAAATAAAAATAAAGCAAAACTAAATACTGCTACCTCACCACGGGTTGCCTCCCGTGCAGTGCCTGATTTACCATCGCGACACAACGCACCATGTTATCACTCATCATTGTCCAACTCAATGGCCTCTTTGAATTTGCTTGTGTCTTCACTGTAATAGTGCTTAACATGCTGGCCATTCACAAAAAGCATTTGGTTCGTGGCCTCATCCTTTAGTTCCACTACTCTATGTGGCCTCACAGTCACCACTATATACAATCCACTCTACTTTGACCGCAGCTTACCTGGAAACAATTTTAAACGAGAGTTAAAAAGGAGTACCTGTTATCCTGGCTCAAAGTTTCGCTTGATTATATGTCGTTCATGCCATTTCTTGGTCTTCTCCTTGTACAACTTCACCTTCTCATATGCTTGGAGTCAAAATTCATCGAACTCCTCCAGTTATTCCAATCTCTTTCTTCGGCGAGCTCAAGAT
>DF363814.1:4565-20532 GCA_000787875.1 Solanum virginianum | reverse complement strand
GATCCCATCTTAGAGTAAGCGTGATATCTTGCAAAATCTCATTGATAGTGACCTATGTCTGCAAATAATTAATTTTAGAAGGTGCTCGAGTGCAAGTAGTATGACAGATTGCTAGCCAATGATATTGGCCCAAATGGCATGTTTGGAGCATGGTCCCCAAGAAGTTGTTATTCCAAAACTAATGGCCCGCATATATATATATATTGTGAATCAACAAGAGAAATCATCATCCACTCCAATATACTCACAACTGAAATATCATCTTCTTCATTCTGGAAATATACTGAAGAAAATAATCATGGCGTTGAAGTTTGAAGTGTTCATTTCTAGTTTTCTTTAGTCTTGTTTTCCTGCTCTAAATGTGAATCAGATCTTGTTCTACAAAGGATTCTGGAGTTTTTTTTTTTCCGAATCTCATTTTGTGGTGTCTTGCTTGTGTTCTTAGTTTGGGTTAGCTAGAGATTGGTTGTAGTATTGCAACCTAGTTGAAGAGTGTTCATTTAATTGTAAGGGGAAAGGGGGTTGTGGATCAATCCTAAAGTTGTAAGAGTTTACAGTCTTTGCTCCTTGAAGATAATGAATTCTGAATTGAAATTGTGTGGATTATGTAGTGGTTTTACCTCCCTTGAGCGGGGAAGGTTTCCACTCTAAGTCAGTTATGTCTTTACTTTCTGTCTTTCTTATTTATCTGTGTTGAAGGACCTGGTACCTTGATATATATTGGAGATAATGGATTAATAAGTTAGTTAGTAGCTTAATTAAAGTTAGTTACAAAGTGGTTAGTAGGTGGTTAGTTTGTTAAGAAGTTGTTAGGGAGTTAGATAGAAGATAACAACTTGTATATATACTACTAATGTATAGTTTGCAATTAGTTTAATCAATACACAATTTTTCTTCCCTTTATGATTTTCCACATGGTATCAGAACACGTTGGATCGATAATCATTCGATTCAATTTCTCAGAAGCTCTATTAAAGGACGAAGAAGAACATCGAAGAAAATCAGTGAGCTGCAATGGCTAATGACAGTGATGCACCAGTATCATCTTCAGTTGCACGAGAGACACTTGATTCTATTGAGTCCAAGCAAAGTCATCCTCTCTATTTGCGCCCTTCAAATACACCTGCAAGTGTACTCACCACAGTTCAGCTTACAAGTTCAGAAAATTACTCTCTCTGGAGTAGATAGATGCTCATCAACCTCAGAGCAAAGAGTTGGGTTTTGTGTTAGGTACCTGTCGAAAAGAAGATTATAATTCAAATTTGGAAGAACAGTGGGAAAAGTGTGATGCCTTCATATTGGCATGGATCATGAATACAGTTTCGAAAGAATTCTTTATGCCTTGGATGCTGCAACGGTATGGGCAAACTTGAAGGAACGTTTTGATAAGATAGATGGACCGAGGATCTATCAACTTCACATAGATATTTGTACAATTAATCAAGGTAATCAAAGTGTTTCAGCTTATTTCACCAAGCTTCGTCTATATTAGGATAAATTTGATGCTTTAGGCTCTCCTCCATCATGTGATTGTGATAGATCTAAGACATACATGGATCATATACAGTATATGCATTCGTTTGCTTTCCTAATGGGATTGAGTGAGGTGTATAACCATGCTCGTAGTCAGATTCTAATGATGAGCCCATTACCAAGTGTCAGCAAGGCATATGAAGATACTGATGACAAAGGTTGCTGAATCAGATTGCCTACTTTGGCATAAAAGGATGGGTCATCCTTCTTTCAAGGTGTTGAGATAGTTATCCTTAGTAAATAATGAGGCAAGTGCAGTAATTTGTAACACTTGTCCTGTTTGTCTATTGGCAAAACAAGCCAGACTTCCTTTTCGTGATAACATGACTAGAACTACTGCAATATTTGATCTTATCTATGTTGATGTTTGGGGACTTTATAAATTTCCTACACACAATGAATTTAGATTTTTTCTGACTGTTATGGATGATAGATCAAGAATGGTTTGGTTGTTTTTGTTAAAATTCAAGAGTGGTGTCTTTCCTACATTGAAATCTTTTTTTGCATTAGTACAGAATCAATTTAATACAAGGTTAAGAGGGTCAGATTAGACAATGGGTCTGAATTTTGTAGTAATGAATACAAGACAATGTTTGCATCGTTAGGAATTGTCCATGAGAGTAGTTGTTCTCACACTCCACAACAAAATGGAGTAGTGAAGAGGAAACGCAGACATATATTGGAGGTAGCAAGGGCTCTAAAATTTCAAGGGGTTGTTCCTATTAGATTCTGGGGTGAATATGTCTTAACGGCTGTGTACCTAATCAATAGAATGCCTACTGCAGTCCTACAAGAGAAGTCACCTTATGAGATATTTCACAACATTAAACCACAACTTGACCATTTGAGGATTTTTGGGTGCTTATGCTATGCCACCAAACCTGTAAAAGATGATAAGTTTTCTCTAAGAGCTGATGTTTGTGCTATGATGGGTTACTCTATCACTCAAAACGGTTATATTTTGTATATCTGAGCTTAAAAAAATTCTTGGTGAGCAAAGATATTGTCTTCAAGGAGCATGTATTTCCTTTCAGTAACTCAGCTACTGAGTATGTCCCAATGTTTGTTGCACCATTACTTCCAGACTATGATGATGTTCCAGTCCATAACATACCTAGTACTGATGATGCTCAAGAGATGATACATAATTTTTCAATACCAGATGTTCCAGTTGCTGAAGTTACAGCAGAGATCCATAATAGTGAGAATGATGATATTGATCAGTTCACAAGGGTCACTAATCAGCAGAATTATACAGGGATAAGAACTTCTACTAGGAGGTCACATCCACTGTCTGGTTGAAGGATTATGTGACTAGTGTTAGTGAATCACCAACTCCTTACTCATTGAGTAATCATCTATCGTATGCTGACTTAGCTCCCAGATATCAAGCCTACTTAAGCCAAATGTCAGTGTACACAGAATCAAAGAGTTATGAGGAAGCAATAAAGGATTCTAGATGGGTAGAAGCAATGCAGCTTGAAATAGCCGCTCTAAAGGACAATTGAACATGGACTGTTGTACAATTACCACCAGGAAAGAAGGCTATTGGTTGCAGATGGGTGTATAAGATCAAATACAAAGCAAATAGAGAGATTAAAAGGTTCAAAGCTAGGCTTGTTGCCAAAGGGTATGGCCAAACTGAAGTCTAGACTATCAGGAAACCTTTTCTCCGGTAGTCAAAATGGTAACTGTCAGAACTATCATTGCTATTGCAGCAACAAGGAACTGGATGATCTACCAAATGGATGTTTTCAATATTTTCTTACAAAAGGGATCTGTTTGAAGAAGTATACATGGAACTACCAAAAGGATTTATGAGTACAGGAAAGAATCAAATGTGTAGATTAGTTAAATCACTACATGATCTTAAGCAAGCATCAAAGCAATGGAATGCTAAGCTGACTGAGGCTCTATCCAGTTCAGGGTATATTCAAAGTAATCTAGACTACTCATTATTTACAAAAAGAAAAGGATCAGCTTTGGTAATTATTCTGGTTTATGTGGATGATTTGTTAACCACAGGGAATGATCATGCATTGATACAAGAGACTAAGCAGGTCCTACATCATCATTTCAAGATTAAGGACTTGGGAGAACTTAGATTCTTCCTTGGTATTGAATTTTGCAGATCAGCTGAGGGAATTGTGATGACTCAGAGAAATTATGCTCCTGAACTAGTTTTTGAGGTGGGATTGGCAGGTGCTAAGCCATCCACAATACCTATGGATGCAAACATAAAACTCACTGATGTATAAAGTTTTAAAGTACAGGAGGATGAATTATTTCCATATGTTAGGAGGTATCAAAAGCTCATTGGCAAGCTTCTTTATCTCACCAATACCAGACCAGACATTGCATTCTCTGTTCAAAGTCTGAGTCAATTTATGCAGAAACCAACTATCTTACAGTGGAATGCTGTAGGTAGTAAGATATATCAAAGGTACACCAGGCTTGGGGTTGGTTATGAGCTCCAAAGGAGCCACTCAACTTGTTCGGTATTATGATGCTGATTGGGCTACATGCCCCAACACCAGAAGATCTATTACTGGCTGTTTGTTGAAGTTTGGTGTATCACTGATTGCCTGAAAATCAAAGAAGCAGACTACTATTTCTAGAAGTTCTGCTGAGGCTGAGTATGGAAGCCTTGCCTCATTGACAGCTGAGGTTGTTTGGCTCTCCAATCTACTCAAGGAACTAGGAAGGGAATTGAATGTTCCTACTACTATGTATTGTGATAGCAAAGCTACCTTACATATAGCAGCAAATTCAGTGTTTCACGAGAGAACTAAGCATATTGAGATCGACTGCCATCTCATTCGTGAAAAGATTCAACAGGGGTTAATACACACAAGATACATTCATACAAAGGATCAATGGGCTGATTTGCTAACAAAAGCTTTGGAAAGAACTCAACATGCTTTTTTTTTTTGTCCAAGATAAGTGTTCTGAATGTTTTCAGTATATCCAGCTTGAGGGGGAGTATTGAAGATAGTGGATTAATGAGTTAGTTAGTAGCTTAATTAAAGTTAGTTACAAAGTGGTTAGTAGGTGGTTAGTTTGTTAAAAAGTTGTTAGGGAGTTAGAAGGTAACAACTTGTATATATACTACTAATGTACACTTGCAATTAGTTCAATCAATACACAAATTTTTTCCCTCTCATTTCCTCTCTGATTTTTCACAATATAGTAAAAGTATGCAGTCCAACAGTATGTTTTTCTTGTAATTACATAATGCGATAGAAAACTCAATTGAACCACTTGTCTCCTTTTAATTTTGCGCTCTTACTTATGGATGTAATCTAATTTTATTTTATTAAAATTTATTAGAAAGAAAAAACAAAACAAGGTAAATCATATCACCATTATGTTTTAATTGTTGGAAAAGAGTTGTACAAAGTCTAAATTTTGTACAATTACGTACGTCTAAACATGAAATAATCAAATCAGTAGACTTTTTGGAAGGTAATTAATTAGTTGTTGAAAAGGGGTAATATACTTAACACAAAAAAAAGGTCAAGTAGTTGTAATGGAAATGCCTAATTTTCAAAAGCTATCCTCATTCTCCAAACCCAAGAAAAATACCCGGTGGTCATTACATTACAAATGACATAAAGCGAAAGAATAGTCTTGGAGTGTGCAACGGAAATTCCAATTTGCCTTTGGTAAAACCAAAATTCATAAATATATTAAACAATTGAGGCGTTAGTCATCACCAAATGTAGACTAGAGAATATTTCAGCTTTTCCTAACAGACAAAAATACCATTGGGCTTTGGGTTCCACCAGTTGAGCCAATTTATGCATATCTAAACTATTTGTTTTAATCTAATATATAATATTTCATTTTACAGTAATGACATGATGCTGTGCAGTAATATGGTTTGTTGGAGGTGATTTGTCCTAATACTTACTCGTCCCCTTCACATGTTTCGTTAACATAAAGGAATAGGTCCCCAAACATCCACTCATTTTGACGTGAATTAAGTAATGTTTAGTTCAACCAAATTCAATCTTATTCTTCATTATTTGACTTTAATTAACTTCTACACATAAACAAATCTATTATAAGCGTATGTATAAGTAAGTATATCTCGATCTGCCTACTTAAAGCAGACAGTTGTCGATTTATGTGTTTGCTTAAGCAGGAAGCTGTCAATTTATGTATCTGTTTCAATTATTTATTTTTATTTTACCCTTTTTATTAATTATTTCCGGCTTCAACTATAATTTTTACTATATCACTTTAATAAATTGTTAGTGATACAAATATTAGAATTAGGATAAAACAAACACAAAGTCTTTTTTTAAAATTGGACAAATAAAATCAAATAATTCCTTTTCGTAGTTGTTTCACCTGTGATTTTACTATATCACTCTGAGCAATTATTTTATGTAATACAAACATTAGAATTAGGATGAAACTAGCACAAAATTGATAAATTAAGTCTTTTTATTAGTATACCCCCAAAAAGAGAGATAACTTATTTCAATACTATTTATTAATCTCGGGATAAGTTATCTCGAGTTTGCCAACCAAATATCAATTTAAGGGTCATTATATTTTTATCCCGGGATTAAATGCCTTTATGCTTCACACCAAATAGCCCCTAAGAGTGAAATTATCTCTTGATTTCATAATGAGGACAAATATTGTTGGACATCTCAAAATAGTATAGTGGACAAGTAAAGATGAACAGATGGAGTAATAGTAACACTAATACTATATAATCTTATCTTGTTATTATTTATTTTAATATTTTAAATTATAATTTAATTTTAATTTATTTTTTAAAAAATATGCTAATAAAATATAGATTGTCTCAGCAAGGCCCGCAAACCACGTACTTATGGGCTAGGCTAGCTGTTTTCTAGCCCATAAAAAAAGGGTTACCCCTGCCTGACCTATCAAATTCCAAGTCTGTATGGACTAATCCAAATGAGGTGGGTCAACCCGTATTGACAGCTCTAAAAAAATTCTAATAAAATAGAAACTATTTTTGTTCCTTATTATTTTTTTAAATTAAAGTAGAATACACATTTGCTAATATATTTCTTGATTTTAAAATTAATATGAAAAATGGGTCAACAATAATTCCATCAGCGATATTTTAAAGTTATTTTGTGATTTGAAATAATATAGGAGTGTTTAATAAGTTTTCATGTTTTATGACATTATTGTTATTGTATCTTAACTTTAAGCCAAGATTAATTTAGCAAATGATTATCCAATTATTCAATTTTAAAAATAAAAAAATAAAAATCTTGTTTACTCCATCCATTCACTTTTATTTTTCACCTGTTCATAAAGTATTTTTTTTATTTTTACTTGTTATTGTTAACATATGAAAAAAAGACAATTGATTTTTTGTCATGTTTCCCTTTAGTAGTAAATATTCTCCAAATTATTTTTTAAGACATGATGCTAGACATCAATTAATAGAGATAATATAGTAAAATATCTATATCAATAATTATTTACTTAATAGGTGTGTCAAGTCATGCAGTAAAAATGAATGACACGAGTATTTTGTTAAATTTTTTTTATTGATATCTAAATGAGAATTAATGAACTATACCTTATATACACAACAATAACATAGTCAATATAATCACACAAAATTAAGTTTAGGGAGGATAAATGGTATGCATACCTTACCTCTATCCCAAAGATAGAAAGATTATTTTCTAGCCTCTTGACTCAAGAAAAAAATAGTTCAAAAGAAAAAATTAATACAAGTACCAAGAAATAACAAATAGTTTAATGGGTGTGCCTAGTCAAACTATGCAAGTCTATTATTATTATTATTAGCTAAATGAAAATTAATGAACTATATCTTATATACAATATAATCACATAAAATAGAAATTAGAGAGGATAATTGGTATGCATATGTTACCTCTATCTCAAAGGGAAAGAGGTTATTTCCAATCTCTCGACTCAAGAAAAAAAATAATCCAAAATAGTTCAGCAAAAAAGTAATAGAAGTACAAGATATAACAAATAGTTTAAGACTATAAAATTTAAAGAGCTACATAAAAATTTAATTTAAGATCATACAACTAAATAAATTCCCTTTTATTTTTTAAATATGTATTCAGTCAAATCAAAATACTTAAATTGAGATGAAAAAAATTATTTTTTACTTATATAATTAATGTTTATAAAGCAAATTTTAAGACTATCTCCGACCCAATGCCAAATTTGGTATAATACTATTCATCACACCAATTCACTTTTTAAATATTTTAATAGTAGTATTTTGTTATACAATATTTTTAATTAAATATTATATAAATTATATATTTTAATTAAATATTTTATTAGTTTTATAATATTAATTTTAGATTAAAAGTTAAATTTTTTATGAATTATTTTTCTATACATCACTCTTTTAAAATTGAATTTATATTAATTCTACTATAATTTTAAATTGGATATAATTATAATTAACCTTCACAAAAATTAAATGGAGCATGTAAACCACAATGTACTTTAAAATTATCAAAATAATAAACATTCAACAAACTAGTAATGTCATACATCAAAATTAAAATATAAATACATAATAATGTTCAATTATGTAATGTTTATTTAATTATATGTGGTTAATGATTTCACTTTTATTGGTGTTATCCGTTATTATGTATAATATATAATATAATATTTGTTAGCAATTTATATTATTAAAAATTATAATATAATTTTATATTAGTCGATTATAAAAGAAGATAATATGAAAATTATTTATAGTATATATTTTAAAAAGAATTTTATTTTATAAAATAAGAAAATGTAAATAAAATAAGGAAGAAAGAGGAAAAGATTCCCTTTGAATGCAAAGTTTTATAGATAAAATGGAAAATGAGGTAAAAAAAGTAGTGGAAGATATGGGTGAGGGGAAGAATTTTGCGTGCACAAGAGTGATGTGGTGCAAGCTAGCAATGTGGGGCATGTCTGCAAAAACTTTTTAACAGAAGAAAATAATTTAAAAATGTTCAAAAAGAAGTGAAAAAGTCCAAAAGCCAACAAAGGACTAAGACAAGGCAAGCACGTGACCTGCCAAAAAGCCTTTTTTACTATGCAGAAAATTTTCCCTTTAGACATGCTCTTGTCTTTCTGAATTCTCATCAATCCCTTCAGTTCAGTCCAATCACTGAATTAAAAGCTTATTATTTGTTTTTCTTTTCCTGATAAATAAATAAAGTGATTCTTTTTAGAAAAACTGGCCACATCTCTGTATGTGTGAGTGTTTGGCCTATGTTTTGGCTTTTTCTGTCATTGTGGTGTATATTATTAAGAAATGAATAATAATAGAGGGAGACGATGGTGATGCTAATCTTGAATGGATGTGGTAGCTTCACCGAACTTAAGGGAGAAACATAGAATTTGTTGGATGAGTTCATATTCCAACATTATCAGATCTCTACGCTTAGTCTGTTTTCTTTGTCGAGAAAATTCCCTTTTTTATTCCTTCATTCACATAATTGTGTAAAGACTATTGGAAGTTGAAAGAGCAGGATCAAGTTGCTTGAACAAGTGCAGAAATGTTTTATGGGTACGAGAAAGTAAATCATTTCTGATAGAGAATGGAGAGGAAGTGGTGTATGCTGTGGCCTGTGGGGCTGCTGCTTTTAACATTGATGGACAGTTATTATGCTTCTCTTTCCCCTACTGGTATCAATTATGAAGGTAAAGAATTTCTCTCTAGCTTTTATCACTGAAAAATTTCTGATTGTTTTTCATATAACTATATGCAGTTGTTGCTTTGACTGAAATTAAGAAGGCATTGCATGATCCTTACAATGTTCTGGAGAATTGGGATGTCACTTCTGTCGACCCTTGCAGTTGGAGAATGATCACATGTTCCCCTGATGGCTATGTTTCTTCTATGTAAGTTGTTTGAAATTTTCTACTCTACATAATAATCACAAGTATGCTGAAACTTTTTCCCTTCATCAGTGGCCTACCAAGTCAAAGTTTATCTGGAACCTTATCACCTGGAATTGGCAACCTCACTAAGTTGCAATCTGTGTAAGTTCTTCACGATCCCCTCCCTTCTTTCATTCTATAAGCTGAATCCGGTTCCCAATTTCGTGTAGATTGCTGCAAAACAATGCTATTTATGGTCCTATTCCTGATGTGCTTGGTAATTTACAAAAGCTTCAGACACTTGATCTCTCCAACAACAAATTTGATGGCCAAATACCTGCTTCTTTTGGAGATCTCAATAACTTGAATTATTTGTGAGTTCAGCAAATTTTTCTTATCTTCATTGTATCCCGGACGGTCTTATCAAACTAAACTTGAATCTTATTGTGTGTTGAGCAAGGCAGACGTTTAAACAACAATAGCCTCACAGGATCCATTCCTCAATCTCTCTCTAACATTGGAGGCCTTGCTCTTGTGTATGTCTGCATACCCTCCTTTACCATCGAAATTTGTTATGCATATCCTTAAAACACCCTAAATTACTCTAATGTTCTGTTTCTTCCTCGTATTTTTACTGATTTAGCTGATCTTGATTGTAGGGATGTTTCTTTTAATAATCTTAGTGGTCCGTTGCCCAAAATATCTGCAAGAGCTTTCAAGTGAGTCACTTTTTCTTGTTTCAATACAAAGCTGCTGCAGTTGAAGTAGTAATTCTCAATAATATTGAATTGACTTGTTCATTCCTCTGTATTTTTAATTCTCATTGACAATATTAAGTAGTTACCATAGTGATTCTGGGATAATTGCAACTTGGAAAGTGTTTGTTTTTCATTTTTGATATCTCTTGTAGAAAGATATTTAAACCTTACTATATTGAATTTAAGTTTCTCATCATGATTTTCAGAGTTGTTGGAAATCCTTTGATTTGTGGCCAAAGTTCTGGGAACAATTGTTCAGCAGCCTATCCAGAACCACTGTCTTTTCCGCCAGATAGTTTAGGAGGTCTGTTTAACTTCACTTCCATTCAACTTCTGTTCCTTTCATTTAAAAGTGGAAAACAATAAAAAACACAGGAGGTTCTGCTATCTCTATATGTTGAAATTGTATTGTCTATTTGCTTCAATTTCATAGATCAAAGAGCAGGAAGTAAAAGCCATCATGTGGCTGTTGCTATTGGAGCAAGTTTTGGGGCTGCTTTCTTGGTTATAATAGTTGTAGCACTGGTTCTTTGGTGGCGTTACCGACATAACCAGCAGATCTTCTTTGATGTCAATGGTTAGCCGATTTTCTTTTGCTTTTTATCGGTCTAAGACAATTCAATTTCTTTTCTTTTTAGTTTGTGTATTGCTTATTCATTTACTTAGGTACATATCTTCTCGGATGTATTAAACTCCGTAGGTTTGTCATTGTTTAATTATTTTTCAAGTAAGGGTGTTTCAGAGTTTGGTGGCTTGTGGTTTTATTGGTTATGTTAGTTTCTTAATTTACATCTTTCAGTTAATTTGACATAGAGAAGGCTTACACTGACATTTTATTGTAAGTCTAATAGTCTAGTATTCTGAAGGACCCAAATTTGCAACTAGGTAGATATTCAACAGCAGTTCTACTTTTACATTGAAAATATGTTGAAGACCAGATAATTCTCTTATTCAGCAAACTACAGAGCCTTCCATACTGCGAAAATACTGGTTAATGTTTCTTCAAAGTGGGACTTAGTACAGTCCTTAACTTCATTAGTTACTACCTATCAAGACAAAGATTGGGACTGTTGTTTCTCATTTATCTGCTGATTGTCAAAGTATATCTGTGATTTCTCCCCTTCCTTCACTAGTTTCTATGGGCACATTATAGTCTAAAAGATTGGCTGGTGCATCTTTTTACCAGTACACTGTGAAAGAACTGTTGACATGAAAAAATTTGCTTATATATAAATGGTTGCACTTGCATTTTCTTGTAATTTCTGAAGAAGTTTGGATAAATAAAATGCTATATTCCATATCTTGGACGAGATAACTTCCCTTCTTTAGACCAGCTTATTTTGTACCCTGACCAATCTTGTCAGGTGAATCAGCTGCTCCCCCTCCCATGAGAGGAAGTTTTCCCTTAATAAACTAATAGCGTGGTTGCCTCATGCATATTTGTGCAGATTTTGGGAGATTTGCCATTACTTATTCTTTCTCATCACTTTCCTTGAGCATTAGTATTTTTCGCCCATCTTCAGCTATTTCTGTAGCTGTATCTCAGCAATGATTTCTCAAATGCAGAACAATATGATCCAGAGGTATGCTTGGGTCACTTGAAAAGATATGCTTTTAAGGAACTGCGGACTGCAACTGATCATTTCAGCCCAAAAAATATTTTGGGTAGCGGAGGATTTGGAGTTGTGTACAAGGGCCGCTTAAATAATGGAACTGTTGTGGCTGTCAAAAGATTAAAGGACTACAATGCTGTTGGTGGTGAAATCCAATTTCAGACAGAAGTCGAGTTGATTAGTCTGGCCGTCCATCGAAATCTTCTCCGTCTTTGGGGTTTTTGTTCAACTGAAAGTGAAAGGCTTCTTGTTTACCCCTATATGCCAAACGGAAGTGTAGCAGCACGATTAAAAGGTCAGCCTCTTGGCCTGCATGTTTTGTTTGTGAATAATTGCTTTGCATACTAGCTTCAGATCATTACTCCAACATCCATGTTCTGTGAAGTTGGACCTTCCTGGGAAGATGTTTGTTAACTAGTTTCAGCTGTGGTAACCAATCTTTTGCATTTTTAGATGCTTGGTAACACCTTTCTAATTCATTCTGGGAAGTTAACTAGAAAACTCTCTTAAAGCTGCACAATTCTCTATTACAGTAAGTGAGGCTTAACACAATAAAATTATTGTACAAGAACGTATCTTGTGAAGAAATGGACCTTGGATCTAATTCAACCCTACAAAAGTTAGCTCATGAGGTAAGAATCGCTCAAAGACCATATAAGTAGACCACAACCCATTCCCTTAACCAATGTGAGACTTAACAAATCTTTAAAGGATAGATCAGCTTAGTTGATATTTCAACTCTTCTCATCTCTCAGCATTTCTTGACAAATCCAGTTTCTGCTTTTCATCGTGATGTTTGGTGATCTACTTGTTTCTCTTATCGGTAGGTTAATTTGCAGTCGAAACATGGTACCCTATAAATGTGGAAACTTAGTTTTTTCGTTCAAGAAGTTGCTTATATAAAGAATGGGGTGAGTCTCTTATAAGATCTTCCTTTATTTCTCTGCCACTTGTTGTGGAAATCCAGAGAAGCTTAATTAAATACACTTTCTGCAAGTCTTTTGTTGATAAATGGTTGCTACAATTATCAGTCTTAACTATAGAGTTGGCAATTCCAGCCCATTTAATCCATATTTTAATGAGTTGGATCACTTATATCTCAATCAGGTAAATGAGATTCAACTTTTTAACCCATGAAAATATGGACAAATATAGGCAAAACATGGCTATTCTTATACAAACTCAACTAGCTCGCTTACACTGTAAATTGGATTTTTTCTCCAAAATCAGAGTGTTGCTAGGGCTTGAAAACCAACAAACAAATATTGGATTCTTTTCCCTAAAGCTAGGACATGATATATTGCCTGTCTAAGGACTTCCCTCATTGCCTGTTTTTCTATCCAACTTAAAGCTTGTTAACTTTTAAAGAGATTATCCTTTCTCTTTCTCTCAGTTTTATGCTTTTGTAATATTGAAGTAAGAAGGTGAGTTGAAATTAAAACTTCATCACTGCACATGAAAAGCTTTTGAAAAGAGAAACAAGTTTATTATCTTATACATCTATTTGCTTCTAAAAGCATTATGAGACTTGTCATAATTTTCAACCACCTGAGAAAAAGCTAATAGTGGAAAAATAGATTAATTTAACTACTGGTTTTGAGAGTTGCATTCTCTAATTTAATATCTAACAATTAGCTAAAAGTTAAAGTTTTTAGGCTTTAGGAGATTCAAGTGGTTATAACTATTTCATCCGATCTATATTTTACCCATGTTTATATTGATGGATTTCCATCCAGTCCATTTTAGCTCGATTCATATTCATCAGTCCCTTATCATATTATTTCTTCTTCTTCTTCTTTCTTTTTAATATATTGTTGTTAGATTCCAAGCTGTTTCCATTTTTCTTTTTCACGGAGCTACGGCTGCTCTTTATAAGCTTTCTAAGTGAACTTTGTATCATCTTAAAGAAAGGATGGCGAACATTGCCTTATTATTAACAATTTCTTTTGTGGTTCCTAAATTTGTAGATCGCATCCATGGCAGGCCAGTTTTGGACTGGTCAAGGCGGAAAGGAATAGCAGTAGGTACAGCAAGAGGACTAGTATATTTGCATGAGCAGTGTGACCCCAAAATTATCCATCGTGATGTCAAAGCAGCCAACATTCTGTTGGATGAGGAATTTGAAGCAGTTGTTGGAGATTTTGGGCTGGCAAAGCTCTTGGATCACCGGGATTCTCATGTAACGACTGCTGTCAGGGGCACAGTTGGTCACATTGCTCCAGAATATTTGTCAACGGGCCAATCATCAGAGAAGACTGATGTATTTGGGTTTGGAATTTTGCTTCTTGAGCTAATTACAGGTCAGAAGGCTGTGGACTTCGGACGAGGGGCCAACCAGAAAGGTGTTATGCTTGATTGGGTGCGTTCCCCATCTCTAGTTTGCGTGTGCCAAAAACATAGCGTGAAATGAGAATGAGTTGCCATATAAAGTTTCAATGTTGAAACCATCATTTACAGAGTTAAATTTACTGGCTAATATAATGCAGGTAAAGAAGCTTCATGCAGAGAAAAAGCTGAACGTCATGGTGGACAAAGATTTGAAGAACAACTTTGACGAGATTGAACTTGAAGAGATGGTTCAAGTTGCTCTTCTGTGTACCCAATTCATTCCAACTTATCGGCCAAAGATGTCGGAAGTATTAAGGATGTTGGAGGGAGATGGATTAGCTGAAAAATGGGAGGCTTCACAAAAAGTGGAGACTCCTAGGTACAGAACGTCTGAAAATACACCAAAGAGATATTCTGATTATATAGAAGAATCATCACTAGTAGTTGAAGCAATGGAACTTTCAGGACCTAGATGACATCTGGTTCTTGTTTTTCTCCTTGCACGTTCTATCCTTGAGTTAAAAATAGCTGTTGAATGCATGTATTAATATGGGTTCGATTAATCAACAGCTTAGTTCGTACTTGTTTTCTCACTCTCAATTTTGAAAAAGATGTGTCAATTCATTTTCTGAAGATGGGGGCATAAGTCCGCCATCCTCATGTACAGTGGTCTTGATTGAATAATTGTTAAATCTATTACTAGTGTATATGATATTGATTAGTCAATGTGCTTGTAAGCATTTTTAACAGAGTATATTGTCTTTACCTTTAGCATCATAAGGCGGGTAGAATAACACGATGGGTTAGAATTATATTGTGTTGGCAAATGAAATCATGAATAAGATTTCTTCTTTTGTTCGTGTAAAGCAATATTGACAGGAAAAATGAAAAGAAAAGGATGGTCCCAGAGATCAAAAGTTGGAAGCAGACGTGAAAGTTGTGATGATATATTAGGTCATGAGGCAGTGTAAGATAGTGACAGTTCCACTAAATTCCAAGGTATGTATGATGATCACTGTTCATTTACTGGAACGCTGTCCCACCAACTCATCCTACTACCATGTCTTGTCAATTCATAAAATGGATCCCAAATATATTTGAGTCACCAAAACATTAAATTGACATAAATAAGCTATAATTTTAAAGAGCTCGTTTGGTTGACAATGTGTTATTCTAAGATAATCAATTTTGGAATAAGTTAGTCTGAGAGAAGTTATCCCACTGCATATATGAGATAATTTATGCCATCACTAAGGCAGAAATGTGGGATAAAGAGTCCAAGGATTATCTTATACCTCCAACCAAACATGAGATAAAATAATCCTACATTTTATCCTGCGATTATTATAACTTACATCTCATACCAAACGACCCCTTAGAATCTAACTAAAATAGATTTAGTATAATTTTTTTTGTTTCAGAATCCACATTGAAGTTCATCTAATTTAATTCAAACTTATCAAACAGAATAACGCTTTCTACCATTTTTTTTTCCATACATAACCTACGCAATTCTAAGTAAATGGAACAATAATGGATGACCCTAAACATACATTTAATTTAAATATAATGTAAAAGGTATATTTTATGAATAATTTGTATGGTTCTATTTTGAGGCTTTTGGATAATTTGACCTACCGGTAGCGGTCGAGATCTAAATTTTTTTCGGGTTTTTGGATTTTCGGGTTTTTCGGATTTTTTCAAGTTTCTCGAATTTTGACTTTTTCATTTAGAAATTCTCGTGTTTTCGAGTTTTTTCCCTAATTTTTGATAAAGTATTTATAAAAACATATAATTAACTTATGATTCAAATATTTCTTTAGTCCTACTAAAATACAAATATCTAAGATTCTTTTAAAGAAA
>DF363815.1:18601-31464 GCA_000787875.1 Solanum virginianum | reverse complement strand
CGGTTTGGTGTGATTGTACTTTAATATTTTCTTTTTATTTTTGACTTTATTTATTATTTAATAATTCTATTTTATCATTTACCCTGTTCTTTTCATAGTATCATCACATACCCTACAATTTCTTGTACCTTTATCATTCAAATTATCGATGTATGACATTAATGTAATGATGAAAAATAATACAATCTATCCAAATATTATACTCATTAAAATAATACAATATGATACAATGCAATACAATACAATACATCACAATACAATACATTATGTAACAATACATAACAACCGTCCAAATCAAAAATAAATATCTATCAAATTCTTTTTGAAACACATTATTAGTTACTACTCCCTCTGTCCCATATTAATTGAATTTTTAAGATAATGCACGCAGATTAAGAAATTTATTTTAAGACAAAATTTTAATCAAATTTTTCACTGCTACTTTTTTGTTTATTCCTAAGTCATTAATTAAAAAAAATTTAAAATATGACTAGTAAATTAATAATGGTAGTAGAAGTTAAGGATGCCTCTTAGAATTCCAACATCCGTTTTTTCCAACAAGCATACATTAATTTTTTAACCTATTGCTAAGGATGCCTCTTAGAATTCCAACATCCGTTTTTTCCAACAAGCATACATTAATTTTTTGGTTTTACGTAAATTTTAAATTGCTCTATTTTTCTACTAATTGTTTGTACATGGAACCAAAATTTTCAAATAAAAATTTCAATACAACATGTACTCCTCAAAATTCAATAGTAAAAAAACTCTACTTTAAAATTTCCAAAAATTTAGAAGGAACCAAAATTTTAAAGATTTAATTTCCCTCCAAAAATTTTCCAATAAAAAGAAAATTTATTTTTCTTAATGTTGAATTAACCATGACTACAATACAATTTGATCTAAATATTCCATTTGAGTGTGATACTAATAAGTTTCCTGATCTTAATATTGAAACAAATGACAATATTGATGAATATATAATTCCTGACTTGAATCTAAATGCACAACTTGAAGTCAGATTGCAAGAATCACTTGAAGAGTCAAATCCAAATGGTGGTAAATAATTATTTTAATACTTTTTTCTATTTTTAATATGCTAAATAATTTAGTTCTAGTAAATGTAATATTTGCTGGAAAGTAGGCTGATGATTGTTTTCTCTCTATTTTTCTTTTTTCCATTTGATGAAAATCCTTAACTTTCTTTTCCTAATTCTACAGTAAAACCTACACCCGACTTTGTATAATTATATTATCTTTTCTTTTATTTCTCTCTCAACTTGATTTATTGTTTGGAATTCAACACTTCTCAAGTTAACCAAGTTCTGTTTGGAATTAAACTTGGTTTTTCTCTCAACTTGATTTATTGTTTAGATACTGCATATAAGCTTCTAGTGATTCTTTGGTTCCAGTAGATGCAAAAGTGGGTTTATGATTGTTTTCTCTCGGTTTTTCTTTTTTCCATTTGATGATCCTTAACTTTTTTTTCTTTGGTTCAAGTAGATGCAGTTGAAGAACTAACAAACCAATAAGAAGTGTCAAAACATTGAGCAATTCTCCACGTACGACAATATATGAGATGTTGCGGCAAAAAGTGTTAGTGGAAAATTTAAAAGAGGAGTGACGAAGACGGTTGCTCACATTTTTCAACTTCTTTACAAACATGTTCAGCGTATGTGGTGAAGATGATCCTAGCAACATATATAGTAGAAAAGTAAAAAATTGTGGTCGTAATAGAATTGATATAGATTACAGTAATTTTCGTCGAATTTCTTTACGAAATCGGACAACTCTACGATCACTGGCTTGTGCCATGAATATAAACCGCAATATTTTGTCGAGACGTTTAAAGTCAGGAGATATACGAAGACATTCTAATGCCATAAAGCCTTATTTGAAAGATGAAAACAAACTAAGTCGGTTGCAATTTTGCATATCTATGCTTGATGGTGATAGCATACCACATGATCCAGTTTTCATGGATATGTATAATGTTGTCCATATTGATGAGAAATGGTTTTATATAACTAAAAAAATCTGAAATATATTATTTATTGCCGAGTGAAGAAGATCCAATGCGTACTACTAAGAGGAAAAACTTCATTGAGAAAGTTATGTTTTTAGTTGCCGTAGCTCGTCCTAGATTTGATGGACAAGGTGTAGAAACGTTCTCTGGAAAAATTGGGGTGTTTCCATTTATGACTCAAGAACGAGCTAGAAGAGGTAGTGTAAATAGAGCTGCAGGCACCATGGAGACAAAAGCAATAACTTCAATAACTAAAGAAATTTCACGATCATACTTGATCGATAAAGTCTTTCCTACTATCAACGCAAAATGGCCAAGAGAAGATTTGAATTCTCCAATATTCATACAACAAGATAATGCAAGAACACGTGTTCAACCTAATGACGAGGAATTTTGTCGAGCGGCTATGCAAGATGGGTTTGATATCTGCTTGATGTGTCAACCACCTAATTCTCCAGATTTGAATGTACTAGACCTTGGATATTTTAGAGCCAATCAATCTCTACAACACCAGGAGAGTCCCAAAAGTATTGATGAGCTTGTTTCAGCGGTTACAAAATCAACCATACATGATCGAGATAATGCAAGCAAAAGGTTCACATAATTACAAAATTTAACATCTTAGTAAAGCTGTGCTAGCAAGGAAAAATCAACTTCCAACACAACTTAAATGTGATCCTGAATTAGTACAAGAAACTCTCAATTATTTAGGCTAAGTTTTTTCCTAATTTTTACAATGATGGATGTAACTTGATCACTGTTTTAGTTTTGAACTTTTAAAAGTTAATTTTTACCTTTTGTTATTAAGCTTCCAGTACTTTCTTTTCTCTAACGTGAGAAGACAAGCCCGAGAATCAGAGTATGGTTATCAATTGAAGTATTTTGCTTAAGATGTGGATTTGTTTAATATCAACTAGTTACCTTCTATAATCTTTTATATATCCAACCTATTGCTAACTTAGATATCAATTCGTTTCATATTCTAACTATTCTGTATACTTGTGATTATCTTATGTTCTTAGGTTAGTTGATCATGTAGTGATTGAACTAAATAATTTAATGCTAATTTTGTAGTTAAATAATATTATTTATCACTAATAGTTATCTAATGGATATAAAAAAAATATTGGAAATACTCTTTATAAAATTGGTTGATCATGTAATCATGACGTAATTCATTGGGATAGTGATTGAACTCACTAATTGAATGATAATTTTAGTTAAATAACATTGTTTATCACTAATGGTATCACATCATATCTGTTGGAAATAATTCAACAGTTATTCAAAAATAATCAAATAATTGTTAGAAATAATCCAATAACTGTTGGAATGGTCTTAACTAATTGATCATGTAGTGATTGAACTAACTATTTGAATGCTAATTATAGTTAAATAACATTATTTATCACTAATAGTTGTTTAATGGAGAATTTTATTTCATATATATTGGAACATAATCAAACAAATGCACTAGGATTCTCACCCCTCAAACCATGAGCCACGAAACCACGTTCACGACCTGTAATTCACTCCACAGATTGTGCTTTGGCTCATGTGTCACGACCCAAACTAGGATCTAGATGTGACACGGCGCATGGAAAACTCGAGGAACTCCAAGCAAGTCTCTTAACATATCATTACACATCCTTAGTCGCGGAATCAATTAAACACAATAAAAGAATAAAAATAAGGGCATAGGGACTAAGGGAAAACCTTCATTTCATAAAACATCAAAAGAGTCAAGCTTATAGCATCATTACATACTTGTCCAACAACACCTCTAAACATAGAACTTAGCAAGGGCCAAGACAAGCAACCGGGCTCACCCTCATAGTCAAAGCACAGCATCATTACATAACTTGTCCAACAATACCTCTAAACATAAAACTTAGCGGGGGTCAAGACATACAATCAGACTCACCCTCATAGTCAAAGCACACAATAAAGAAAAGAGAGTCTATACATAGCATAAATCAAGAGAAGTATGTCCTCGAAGTTGAGGACTCACCAACTTTCTTTGGGAGATATCGCACTAGCCACGTGGATGAGGAGGATGATTAAGTGGGGCTCTGATTCCTACATGGTAATATCATATAGGCATAGAGTGTGCGTTAGTACATTTGAATGTATTAAGTATGTAGGATGCAATACAATAATAAATAGACATCATAATCAGAATGCATAATTAGACAATAGGTTGATGGCTTACCACCCCCATCCGAGATGATTGAGGTATCAACCCCTCAATTAGTTAATGGCTTACCACTTTCATCTGAGATGATTGAGGTATCAACCGCTCAATTGTGGCTTACCACCCCCATCCTAGGCGATTAAGGTATCAACCCCTCAATTAGTTAATGGCTTACCACCCCCATCCTAGGCGATTGAGGCATCAACCCTTCAATTGATTGATGGCTTACCAACCCATCCAAGATGATTGAGGCATCACCTCTCAAATGGCTATGGTCAACTCACAACACAATAGATACTTCTCATGGAATCAACACACATACATAACATCCTTTCATCATAATAAAATCACTTAACTCATATGCAAAGCATTAGACTTTCAACAACTCAAGATACATTAACTGGACATTTTATCAAACACTTGGTGGGTATGTAATTCTAGTATAAAATAATGCAATTCAAGAGTGAAATTATGCAAGTAAATTTGAAGTAAATTAACCCACCAATACTAGGTAATACCATCATGCAATATACATCAAAACTCGCCATGAAATCGCAAGTTAGATCCAAGATTTATAGCTCAAAACATGCTTAGACAATCACACTTTTATGAAATCCCAACATAGTTCATAGTTTAAATTATTAATAAGTAAGACCCCACAAGTAAATCAACTTAGAATCATGCAATTTATATAAAAAGAAAGGTTGGACACCATGGATGTAAGAACCCAATGGTTGAAACCCACATACCTTAGACCTTGAGTTTCTTGGAATTGAGTTGGGAAAGAATGGAAGCTTGAAAGTGGGTCTTGGAATTCAAACTTGTTCTTGAGTTTCCTTGAATTTGTATTGGGGTCTTGGTGAAAGCTCTTAAGAGAATTTAAGAGTGTATTTGAGATGAGAGTAATGAGTTTGATCCCTTGGAATAGGGTTTAGGTCTTTTGGGGAGGTTAAGATAACATTGGAAGTCTAAAAAGGTCATTAGAGTAATTAGAATTTATGAAAATGCCATTAATGAACGGATGGAAAAATTGGCAAAGTGTTGCCTCACTGAAGGCTTGGCTTGTCATGTGGCACTCCACGGGTCGTGTCGAGTGCCCGTGAAGTGAGACTTAGCTTAAAAATTGAAATTTGAACACTTGGAAAAAAGTTAGCATCATCGTCACTTTGACTGATCACTTTATCGGCCGTGTGGTGTTTCACGGTCTGTGTAGTGATCCATTGCATCACATTTAGAGAAGAGAATGTGTCCAGGCCACCCCATGTCCAGTGGTACAAGTCGTCAGACTTCACACGGCCCATTAGAGGTGCCCGTGGCACCACACTTGGCCAAAATTTCCCCTCATGCCAACCTTGCCTCTCTTGCACACACCTCATGACCATCCACACGGTCAGTGGCAAGCGACACGGCCGTGCCACTGCACGTGTCATATGACTTAGACCAAAATTGGTCTTTCCCAGCTCAAGGAAGCCCAGACGGACCGTCCAAAGGCTCACTACCCGTCAAAGGGCTCGTGTGACACTACTGCACTAGAGGGTCTCACGAAAATAGTCATAACTCCTTCATTCAACCTCAGAATGAGGTGAGACCAAGTGCATTGGAAAACTAACTCAAAGAACTTTCATTTGGCATATCATAAGACACCCAATTCCAAGGGTGCTAAAAATTATGCTTGTTTAAATTTGATCCTTGCATGAACCAATACCCAAAACTCAACTTGTAGGGAAGTCTTGAACTCGTCTATGTACTAGAAGTCTCTCATGAACCTAATACACCCCAACCTAACCAAATAGGCTTGAATCATGGATACATAAGAGCATGGAGTTATGGAGTGTCACATCATGTGTTCGAAATCAACATTAGTTTGATATGTTATCCCAGTCTTTAATATTATTTAGTGACTTGAATTGTATTTATCTTTCCAAAGTTGTATTAGATGCTCTTTACACTTATGAAACCACATGTTGGGGATATTCATCTTTGTGCATCTTTTTTTTATTTGTAGCTTGACTTCTTATTTAGGAGTCTCATATGTAATATAGTTTTCAGCTTATAAATTGAATGAATTTTGGTATATATGCCATCATCACCTTAATTTTTAGATTGTGACAGTCAGATAGTGTTAGAGATGGAGTTGCTGTTTCTATTCACAGTCAATTTTGAAAATATTTTTTGTTTATCAAGTTACGAAGAGTAAGATGTTTTAAAAACTTTTCCTCTACTTGACTTGATGATTGAATTTTCCATTTGAGTATTCTTTATGAGTTGAGTATTTTACTAATTGTGATATCGGGGTCATGAGTTCGCTTGAGACTATCAATGATTTTCGAGTGTTGATCATGCCTAGGATATATGCTTAGGGCATGACATTTTTGTTGTGATTCTATTATTGAATAGACATTGTTGATTTGAAGACCTGACGAAGAGGAATGACTCAAGTCACGGAGCAGTTTTTTGATTGAATAAAGGCAAGCAAATTTCTAAAATATTATTAAGTGTGTAGATTTTTATATTTTCTTGCTATGCGTGTTGGGAATAATGAAAAATTAACTATAGTGTGAATAGTTTTAAATGTTTGATCTTAATGATAACCAGAGTAAAAATGTAATGTGATGGTAATTTGATATATGTAATGATGTGAACAAATTGAGTGAATGATGAAAACGATAATTGGGTCACTTTGAAATAAAACTTGATATGAAAGTTGTTATCTCCTCATTTTCAAGTGAACATGCTTATTTAAATTGATCTCATAACATTATGACGGGATCTATTATGATGATGTCGAGGTCTCTTCCGATAAATGTATTGATACCAAGATCTCTTCCAGTGGAAGATAGTTATGCCGAGGTCTCTTCCAGCAGATGGTAGTGAAGCCGAAGTCTCTTTTGGCAGATGGTATTATGCCGAGATTTCCTTCTATAGGTACATGGACCTTAAGCATTTTAATTAATAAACTTGATGTTAATGATCTATACTATTGATGATTTACTTTTGAACTATGTGATAAGTGAATGATAAATTGTTAGGTGGGGCTAATTTTTATGTAAACTATAGTTGTGGAGGTTTGATTATAGTGATAGAAGTACTTGTGTTCTATGTTGCTTTACTTCATATTTAGTATTTTGCTTAGAAGTACTTGTGTTCTACATTGCTTTACTTCATATTTAGTAGTTTGCTGGTTGAATATGATATTATTAGGTACTCGTTCCTTACTTCTACATTTGTGTAGGTTGCGAGCTAAGATATTCTTGATTGTTTTTTTTTCTAATCTCAGTCCGAGTCTTTTTTGTGGAGACTTGAAATATAGTTATTTCTCATCCTAGCAAGCTGTCATGTTCCTTTATTATATTCTTGTTCTATTTAAAAAATAATGACATGGATACTTGTAATTTCTTGTCATGCCCCGAGAGGATACCCTAGACATGGTCGACACTCAGAAACTATTGCTACTCCCCAACGAACCACTTGGTCTTATCATATTAATTCATTCAACATAACTAACCAATAAGCGGAAGACTAAAGATAGCAAATGGGTGGGCAAGTATAAATATATATAAAATCAAGTCAACTCAATAAGATTAGTAGGGAAGAAACTAGCCAAGATAAATGTTCAACTCATGACATATCGAACTCTAGTCTATGAAGCCTCTATCACTATCAATTGGTGCCAATAACAGACCCATGACTACCTTAAATCAAAATAAGGCTAGTCTAAAGCCTGAATCTAATAGCTAGATGAAAATAAAATGAGGATCCTCCGGAGTAAAGGAGGCTCACGAACTCAGCTGACTGTAAAAAAATTTCAACGGAGCGCCTGTTGACGATCTCTAGTACCTGTCTTTGCATCATGAAATGATGCAATCCAAATGGATGTCAGTACGTGGAATATACGAGTATGTCAAAATGACTGAATAGAACAGATATAGGCAGAATAATATAGAATAACATCAAATCAGAAGATACTCAACCAGAATGTCAAATGTCTATCTAAAGCAAGAATAAAAGGTAGACAATGACCAATCTATACCAATCCAACCTCATCCAATTAAATCAACTCAAAGTACTATTAGTGTGGGACCTATTTGGGAGTTTCTCTTATCCAACATCAATCACTTATGAGCCAGTGATTGTACAATAATTTCGCTGATGTTACCATAGCCGTTTCATACTTTCTAGGTAAAGAATGAATCGAATTCATGATGGATCCGATAATTAACCAATCAAGTCCTATTATTTCAGAACAATAGGATAGGGACATGTCCTACTTTAATGGACTTAGTCCTAGAAATAGGAATCTATCTGACTTTAACGAACTTAGTTTACAAAATGGGGACCTGTCTAACTTTAACGAACTTAGTCTACTCCTTGCTTGGTGACATAGTTAATGAGTTTGAATTGGACTTACTCTACTCATTTCGGTGCTCGATACTGCTTCCGTCGCTCAATGCTCATAAGACAATCAATCTCATTAACTCAATTATTCTCATAAGGACTCTCATCATCTCACTAACTCTACCTCAATTAGGCCTTCCGGCCTATCATCTCAATCATCTCATCGACTCAATCATTAAGAAGAAGTCAACTAGAAAAATCTCTAGAATTTAATTATGAATGTTCATGGGTCCATCAAGTTCTATCAACTCATCATCATGCTCATATCACAATCACAATCAATAGTCTTAACTCAAGGCTCTAGACTCAAGAATACTCATGGGACCATCAAGCTCTATTGACTCATCATTATACTCATATCACAATCACAATCAACATACTCAAGTCAAGGCTCTAGGCTCCTTCCCTAGGTTCATTCATGCATTCTTTTACAAAGTAACATATAGGGCTTGTGAAAATAACTCATGTAAAAACATTTATTTAGTGAATCAAGTTTGTGATGATCATCAACATGTGAAAATACATACAATGTATTAATTTACAAGAAAACATTCATGGAAAAACATGCATAGTGACTCAACACATACATCTATCAATCTCTGTCCATCAAGGGGCACATGGAAGAACAATTTCATGCTTTAGTTTAGCCTTACATACCTGATATGGAGTTTGACAATCATCTTCTCAAGAAGTTAGCCTCAATTCTCTGAACCCTAGCTCTTTCTCCTCTTCTTCGTTCAAGGTCTCTACTTAGTTTTTGTATAAGGGACTTTAGAATAGGTTTGGTGTCACGAACCAAGGCTAGGGCCTAGACGTGACACGATGAATGGAGAACCCGAAGGGACCCCAAACAAGACTCTTAGCATACCATTCGCACATCCTTATTTAGGAAACCAAATAAAGCAATAATAATGACAATAGAGTCTAAGGGAAACAGGATAACAATAACAATAGAGTCTAAGGGAAGCAGGATAACAATAACAACAGAGTCTAAGGGAAGCGGGATTAAAGAAAGTCTTTCATAATAATAATAGCATAAGAAGAGTCAAGCTCAAACATAGACAACTATAATATCTAACAACATCTCTACATAGAATGAAGCGTAGGTCAAGACACTTCCGGGGCTCACCCTCAAATGATAGGTATCCAAAAGTATTAAGCAAGTCTTAACAAGCATGAATAAAAAGTAGATATTATCCTCAGAGTTGAGGACTCACCAAAAGCTTCTTCAAGTAAATCAACTAGCTGCGTGGAGAAGGGTGATCAATAGAAGCTCCGGTCCATACATGGTGATATCATGTAGGCATAGTGTATGCCTTAGTACTTGGAATGTACTAAATATGCAGGGTGAAATGCAACACAGACAGAATCCATATTAATTAGGATGCATAATCATAATCAATGGATATAAACTCAATATCACATTTATGATCAATGCTTGTATTAAAACCTGCATGTAAACATTCAACTTGCATAATATAACTTACATACATGGAAGGAGACCTTAATTGACATATAAGATGAAGCAAGCTACTGCTTGGAATCCCGATGCATGACACCCCATCGGAAAAGGTGTGGTCTACTTGCCAAGGTAAACCATACTTGACCCCATTTTGTGGGTAACTTGACCTAGATGGCTCCACTAGTAAGCCCTTTTAGGGAAATAATATAATCTTATGGTGGCACATAGTTTAGAGACTAAGACTTTATATAAGCACCCCTTGAGTCGAGCCCCCACCTTGAGCCTCAATCGGTACTAAGTCTAATCCTTGGTGACACATAGTTAAGAGACCAAGACTTTATATAAGGACCCCTTGAGTCGAATCCCCACCTTAAGCCTCAATTGGTGTTAAGTCTAATCCCGCGGAATACTTGAAATAATCATAAGTTTAATCATAACATGAATAACTTGTAAAAGACATGATAACATGGCATGAGTATCTCATTCACATACTTGACCCCTACATGGGCATATACCTTATTCTAGAGAGTAGAAAACAATGCATGGACTTGATCCCTTCTAGTAGGTATTGCATTTCACATGAGGGTAAAGATAATAACAAGCTTGACCCTTATTAGTGAGCTTAGCTTGAATCATGAGGATAAAATAGTAATCATACATGATCCCTCAAATAGACATAATTTGCTCATAAGAGGGTGGAATCATAAAATAAGACTCAACTTGTCACTTGTAAATCCTGAGAGCCCATAATTGTCATGAAAACACTTAACTTACAAATCATGCAATAGTTTATCATCAACTTAAGAATCCTTGTCACGTAGTTTAGTAAAACATGGTGGGTGTATGAACACATGTATAAAATCATGCGATTATAGAGTAATAAACCAGAAAGAGTAAAACCAAACCATTTTAAAGTCTATCAACCCACCAACATAGTAATAAAACCCTCATCTTGAGTGTCATGAAAACCATTCAAAAATTCATAATCTTTCAAGATATCATAGTATACAAAGCTTTAGCATCATAAACATGGTATAACCTCATTTCTTAATACAAGCTTATGCAACAATAGTCCAATATTCAAGAAATTACCAACATATTTTATGCATAGAAATAATAATGGAAAATATCCATAAGAAATTTGATCTTGAAACCATGAAATTTCATAAGAAGGAAGGGTTGGGCTCCATGGGTGGAAGAACTCATGGAAGAAGACCCAAAAACCTAAGACTTGAAATTTATTGAAAATTGAATTGAGGAAGATTTGAAGTTTGGAATGGGTTCTTGAAATCCAAAGCTTGTTCTTGAAATCCTTGAATTTGAATGAGGGATTTGATGATGTTTTTAGAGAGGGTTTAGTGAGTTCTAGAGTTGAAAAATAGCCAAAGAACGAAGGTTTCACGTTTAAATGGGCATTGAATTATTATCCAAATGCCCCTGAACTAAGCTGAAAAAACAAGAAAAAAATTGCACTGGTTCGCGCCCCAGGCGCGAAGGCCCTTATTGCACTAAGGCGCGTCACGTCCTTGGCGCGCAGGGACACTGGAAATGGTCCCCGTAGCAAAAATTATTTTTCACTACGGGTCTTCTGAAATTCGAGGGCTACCTTTCCCTACTTAATATTGCCCCCTGAACAAGAATATGAAGTCGAATTTTTGAAATCATGCATGAATTTTGAGATATTCAAGAAGTGCACCTATAGGGCATACCGAAACACATGAAGAGTATTACATTTTGAAACCTTTTTAAGGCCAAAAACGACTTATATTTGTCGTGGATTATGTTTAGGAGGGATTGGGGAAAATCTAGAATGCCCCTCGAAAGATTTAAAATTTTGAACTTCGATGGAACATTTCTGCGACGCGGACCTATCGCTTACCTGTGCCTCTTTTTCCAAAATTTTTTGATCAATTTATTAATTTCATTGGGGGATGAGGGACGGGTAGAGGTTGGAGTAAAAAAATTAAAATTTTCATAATAAAAATTGAATTTTTTTGGTGTGGGGGGTGGGAGGCTGGGTGGGAGGGCTGGGGGTGGCATAAAAAAGTTTTAAAAAAAATGAATTTTGAATTTTGTAAAAATAAATTTTTAATTTTTTGGGGTGGGTGGTTTGGGGGGGAGGATTGGGTGAGTCGAAATAAAAATAGGTGAAAAAAAATAAATTTTTTCAAAATGTAATTTTTTTTTCAAAAATAAAATTTTAATCTTATTTTATTTAAAAAATGCGGGGGGGGGGGGGGTGGTGGATTGTAATATGGATGAAATAAAAAAAAAATCAATTTGAAATTGAATAAGAGTTTTGGAAAATATTTTTCTTAACTTTTGGAAGGAAATCATTTTCCTTAAATTTGAAGAAAATAAGTTGACTTGAAAAATATTTTTCAAAACATTTAGCAAACTAAATATGAGAAAATTAAAAAACATTTTCTGGAAAATATTTTCCTCCATACCAAACACACCTTAAAAACTCTTCATTTTCTCATGTTTGGTTGGATTAAATGTTTTGGAAAATGTTTTCCAAATCAACTCATTTTCCTCAGATTTAAGGAAAATCTCCCTTCCAAAAACTAAAGTAAACATTTTTCAAAACTCTTATCCAGTTTGAAATTGATTTTTTTTTGTCCCATCTATATCATGATCTCCCTCCCTAAAAAAATATTATTTTTTTAAAATAAAAGAAGATTAAAAATTTATTCTAGAAAAAGATTTCACATTTTGAAAATTTTATTTTGTTCATCCATTCCTATTACGACCTACCCAATTCCCATGAGGGTAAAGATAATAAC
>DF363815.1:0-18516 GCA_000787875.1 Solanum virginianum | reverse complement strand
AAAAGAAATTAAAATTTTATTTTTATAAAAATTCAAATTTTAAAAATTTTAATTTTTTACTCCACCCCCACCCCAGCCCCGCCCCCCAACCAATACAAAAAAAAGTTAAAAATTTATTTCTAAAAAAATTTAAATTTTTAAAATTTAAATTTTTTGTTCTACCTGCCCCATCCCTAGTCCCCCCCCACTCACCGCCGGGCCAACCCTCCCCCCCCAAATAAAAAATAAAAAATTTTATTTTTAAAAAAAATTCAAATATTGAAGATTTCGATTTTAATTTTTAAAAATCTATACTATTTCAATTTTTTTATTCTTTTTTTTTGGTAAAATCATTTTTTTTATTCATTAATCAGACAATGAGAAATATTTTCCTCCATACCAAACACACCATTAGTGAATGATAAAATTCCCAACAAATAATACTTGACCTGGAGTTGCTTCAGCTGGGAAGCAAGTTAGAAGGTCAAACACTTTAAGTATCTATAATAATGGTTTATATTATGTGTTCATCGTTCAAACTAAGAGAAATAGGTTAATGGAGAAAAACAAGTTTCTAATAAGTTTAATACTGAATGTGAAATGAAATAAAGTTTTTGTTTATTGATGTGTATTGTTTTTGGAATACATTAGTAAAAGAGAAAATGTGTTTTCCTTTATGTTTCAGAAAAAAATATTCCCAATGTCCCATTTTATGTGGTAACCTTTTCTTTTTATAGTTCGTCTCAAAAGAATGTCACCTTACTCCAATTGAAAATAATTTGGCTTTAAAATTCTATTTTTACCCTTAATGAAATGAATCTCAACCACACAGATTTCTCAGAATGATTTTAGACCACAAATTTCAAAAGTTTTACTTTTTTCTTAAACACCGTGCTTAGTCAAAAGGTGCCACATAAAATCATACGGAGGGAGTATCATTTTGCAGCTTTTAAATCATGAGACAAAACCATATCGATTGAGTAATATGAATATCCATATTTATTCATTGGGTAACTCCTTTTTACCCATTTAAAATATGAGTCTTAACTCATATTTGATCCATTTTTGTTTGACTCATTTTTTATCGACTCATATTCGACTCGACCTATTCGTTTGCCACTCCTAATCCCGTAGAAAATATTGGGACCAAATCTAAGTATAAGCCCGCGGCAGGTCCGCGTCACAGGCCTATTGCACACTTATGGAATTGCATTTCGTATCTAAAAATTATTTTTTGATTCGGTTGCTCTAAAAATCAACCAAGACTATTTTCGCCATTGAATTTTTCATGTTGATCGCATTTTTAGCCTCGGATTTGCCATCGAAGTTTGGAAAGACGCATTATGCGCACATCTCTCATCTAGGAGTATTTTGATAATTTTATCGAGTGTTACATTTCTTTCCATTCTTTTGTAAGTAATATATTAGTGAGTTGTGACATGACAACCAAATTTTTGGAAGTATTAAGAGGTTGATTAAGTTTCAGTAATTTATTAGTGAGTTGTAACGTGACAACCAAATTTTTGGAGATATTAAGAGTTTGATTAAGTTTCCGCATGCTTCATCATATTGAGTTTTCATATCCGCTCTTATTTGTATAACGAAATTTTAGGTTAACTTATCTTGTTGGGACGAGACATTGCCATCACACTTAAATTTGGTTCGTGACAATTAAACAATATAAACTTTAACTAATATTTTAAAATATATTTTTTCATTATGTTAATAAGAAAGAAAAGTTACAGTTTATGGTATTTTTAATATAGTTTTTAAATATCTAAATTTTTATTTTAAATATCAAATTAATATAATTTAAAAAATTGATTATATTGATCCTCGAAAAATAAAATATGACAATTAAAAAGAATCGAAAGATAGATTTTACCAATTTTCCTTCTTGTTTGCTTCCTTTATTAAAAGCACATGATGTATTGAAATTGATTCCCTAAAAGTTTAGGAAGAAAAGAGCCAAAGGGGCAAATATAATGAGTGGAAAGGGGAAAGATTGACAAGCTCTTTTTGCATGAAACTTACAGATAGTTTGCACGGGTTTAAATTTTGAAAATAGCCTTTGATAAAAAATGTAATATAAGGATGCGTATAATAAATTTTTGTGATTGAATTCTTTTTCGAACTCTGCATATAACAAAAGCTTTAGTGCACCGCATTTACCTTTTTTTTTTGAACTATTATTACTAGGGTGTTTCTGTCAAGCACATGGGTTAATTTTGTCTTCATCGCAACAATTATAGTATTATATTAATCATGAAATGGAACTAGCTAGATGTACAGGACTACTAGCTATGCATATTTCTCAGCGTAAAACATGCTGCTTGTTTGTTTCATTGCTTCAGCTTTTCCATCAATAAGGGACATACCATTATATGTGCCTGCTCCTAATTTCTTTTATACATCTTTCTCTGAAAAATATTTAATGTCCTGCAGCCATCAATAACTCTCTTTGAGGTTTTCCTCGAAAGGATTTAACTTTACATTATCAACTAGTAAAAATACTTGGTGTGTTCAGATTCAACTAACTGTTTACCCTAATGCATGACTTACATGATTGCTTATCTAAATTAATATGCTTAGTAAGTTAAAGATTAGTCGTGTCATGTATAATTATCTTTCTCAATATTTTAACCTCTCTTTAATTTAACCCTTCATACAACCACTACTTGCAACTACTCACACATCCTCATTAGGCAAATGCACATTTCCATTTCACATGTTTGAACCATCTCATGAGTGTCGCTTCTTTTATCTTATTCATCATGGGGACACTCCAACCTTGTATTGGACAACCTCATAACTAATCTAATTCTTTTAGGGTTGTTTAATGTGATGTATAAGTTATAATAATCTCCAAATAAAATATAGGATTATTTTCTTCATGTTTTGTTAGAAGTGTAAGGTAATCTTTGCACTATTTATCCCATCATTTTTGCCTTAGTGATGGAATAGGTTAATTTATTTTGGGATTAATTATCCTATGATAACATGTTGCCAACCAAACGACCTCTTGTATATTCATATTTCACATTTTTATTTTTACAACTTGCTTGTTTTGAGTGTGGGATTTCATGATTGACTAGCATTGGCTTCAAATAATATAGTTGATCTAATCATTATTATTAATAGAACTTACATTTATATTTTAGTGACACATTTTTATCAAATAAAATTTCAAATGAAAAACTCCATTTAATTTATCCTTAATCAATATAATGTATGACATCATTTTTGATCTTTCATTTTCTTTTTAAAATTATCGTGCGCAACAAATGGGATACATTGGTACATGTTATAACATGTACCGTGGTTTTGACGATGTGGAGGCGGATTTATCCTTCTCACCTTAAATCTACTTTGGATCATTTGATAGGATATATTAAAATAAAATAAAATAAATTACAAATTAGTAATATTAAAATTCTATTTTATGCAATATTTCATTTGATGTGTTAAAACGCGTCACATAATTTCTAAAAATATTATTTAAAAATATAATAGAAAAAAAATGAAAAACAAATTGAGAGGATCATGCTAATACATGTATTAAAAACTATTGCAATATACAACATATTACAAAATAGAGTATATGATGTAAAAGTGTACCAAATAAAGTACTAGCAATACACAAAGCTAAGTCGTGCATTATTTTTCCTAGAAAAATGCTCAAATATATCATCGAACTTTGATAAACAAAACTCATCTATGACATCTAAAAGTTTGGATCATCTTTACCATTTTTTTCAACAAAAAACTCATCCATGCCATTATTTTTTAAGCTGAAAATAGTTTCAATTTTGCCAAATCATCTTTTACATATGGCCAATTATGATCTAACCACATTATAAATTAAAATATTTTTTTTAAAGAAAAAAAATTAAATATGTCATCAAACTTTGATTAAAGGCTCATCTATGCACCATCCATTAAAAGTTTGACTTATATTTACCATTTTAATTAACAAATAATGATATTGATGACCCTTTTCTCAAACAAAAATAACATAAATTAGCCAAACTTTTAAGAGATTGCATAAATGATCGTTTTCTCAACATTAATTGGCGTATTTTATTTTTTTCCCCTTTTTTCCTAATGCATTCTAATGATCAACTTCCTAAGGGTGAATTTGGTATAGATCGATTGTAGGAAAATATTTTTCAATTAACTTTCATAGTTGGTTGGTCAATTGAAATAAATATTTTTGAAAAATTTTCTCTACAAAAATAAATTCCATTAAAAAGAGAAAATTGATTTTCCTAACGGAAGTAGAAAAAACAAGTTTCATGAGTGATATTTCAAGTTCATTGTTTCCTTCCTATAACCACCACTCTCTATCTCATCCCACTTCGAATAATATTTTGTTAGATTATATATAAATATTTTTAAAATATTATCTATTTATCTACTCACAAAATATTAAAAATAAATAACATATTTATTTTTCAAGAAAATAATTTTCATAAAAAAATATTTTTCTGCATACCAAACAGACCCTATAGTTCATAATTTCTTTTCGTTGGATTAATGGTTTTCGCTTCAGATTTGGACCAGACAAAAGGGGCATGACTTACAGAGAGGAAAATGAGTTTTGAGTGAAATGGTAGTGGGCAGAATGACCTGGGTAAATGGGATATTATGGAAATTTCCTTTTTATTTTGTTAAAATTGTATCCTTAGTGAAAAAGTGAAATACTCTCACCCCATATTATATGAGCACTTTTTATTTTACACGGTTATTAAAAAATTATTAATATACTAGTAAATTTTACCTTTTTACCCTTTATTTTATATCAATGTATATTAAATTAAGTTATAAAAAAAGTCATTAATTATCACGCCTCGGGAGGATACCCTAGGCGTAACTGGCACTCGGAAACTATTGCTAGCCTCCAAGTGAACCACATAGTCCCATCACACTCGTTCAATCAATAAATCAGCGAAAGATACTCGAAAAATAATAGAATCTAGCAATGGGCTACAAGACTTACCAACTCTGTCTATCATAAGAAACAAGATCAACAAAACAATTCAGTCTGGAAAGGGAAAAGGGGAAAAAGAAATTCCAACATCAGCCATCATCAATCTATGTCTATGAAGCCTATATAACTACTGTCTAAGAAGGTACCATGACAGTCCATGACTACCACAGTCCAAATAAAGAACTCAAAAGAAATAAAAGCAAGTAAAGATGTCCTCGAAGGTAGGGGAGGACTCACCAAGTCTGAAATCAAGAAACTCTGAACCTCAACGATTCGCCTGTTGAAGTCCTCTGTCTACTGAATCTGCATCATAAAAAGATGCAGCCCCAAATGGGCATCAGTACGTGGAATGTGCTATATGTAAAATGGGCTAAAGTAAACAATATAGGCAAGATAATATAGTAAAACATTAGCTCATCCATCACTCAACCTCAACTCAAAATAAGGAATAGGACTTCATCACATCACCATCAATCAGAACTCATACTATCACATCAACCTCACAGTACTATCAATATGAAACCTATCTAGGAGTTTCTCTCACCAACAACCACCACCTATGAGCCGGTGATTGTACAACGAAGAGATGTCATTGCCATATCCATCCAGTACCTTATCGGGGTAAAGGACGAGTCTATCAGGGGATCCTAAAAGTCTATCAAGTCCTCTGCAGAACAAAGGAAACATCCACTTTCACGGTCCAATCCTCTCGTACGCTGGCCACGTAGTTAATAAGTACGAGTGGGACTCGCTCTTACCCATTTCGGTACTAATACTCCTCCTAGGACTCGGCATGCTCATAAGTCTATCAACATCAAGATGGTTATACAACCAACTTCTCTTAGACATGGACCTCCACTTATCCGATCATCTATCGACTCAAGCGATTAAGAACATTATTAAAGTTCTAAGTTCTTATCTCTAAAAGATCTCTAAGGATCTCCCTCTCAATCAGTTTACAGCAACATTATCCTCAATATTCACTCAATTCAAGACCCGGACGACAACAATCATGCATACATACATAACCCAGGCTCTACACATTAACCCCTAGCTTCATTCATGCCCTCTTTAGCAATTATACGTATACAATCCATGCCACCTAGTAAGAGCATCAACAATAATGTTAGCCTTACCTGAGTGGTAGAGAATGCTCATGTCATAGTCCTTGAGGGGAGAACAATCCCATGTTTTGGGTAGTCTTTACATACCTGGGATGAAGATAATATTAATCTTCAACAAGAATTGGACTCGAACTCTTAATCCTCAGAGCTTTCCTATCTCCCTTCTCAAAGTTTTTTTGCAAAAAAGCTTAAGAAAAATGAATTTTAGAAACCCTTAATTGATATAAAACATCTTTAAAACTATGTTTTAAGACTTAGGATAGGGTGGGGAATGACCAAAAGGCCCTTCCCGAATTAATTTTTTTTTTAAAACTCGTACACTGGTCCACGATGCGCCAAGGGCGCGGACAAGTACATTTTCGCGAATTTTCAAAATTTTAAGTTCCCGTCAAAAAATTAAATAAAAGAACAAGTGTTGCTTCACGCCTCCTCCGCATTGCACCAGGGGCGCGAATCGACACTGTTTTTGCGTTAATTAGCAAAAATTATTTTTTGACCCGGTTGCTCTAAAATCGAGTTGAGACCATCTTTTGATCGCAAATCTGGTCTTGGATTTCCCATTGGAGCTTTGAAAGATGCATTATGCGCTTGATTACATTCTAAGGGCATTTCAGTAATTTTTTGGGGTGTTACATCATCTCTCTCTTGGGATCATTCGTGCTCGAATGATGAATAAAAGAAAAATAAAGCACGAGTAAACTCAAAACTCTTCTCACCCCTCACTCGAGAACTCTCAAACTCTCAACTACCCATCACCTTCTACATCTCTATATTAGACTCAAGAATAGAATTAATACATCAATTCAAGAAAGGAACTTCAATCGCGTTAAGGATAAAGACATTACCTTCAACATAATCATCATTCGGCATGAATAGGTGCGGGTATTTAGGTTTCATTGCTTCCTCAGCTTCCCATGTAACTTCCTCAACGAATTGATATCTCCATAGAACTTTGACGAAGGCTATCTCTTTGTTTCTCAGCTTACAAACTTGTCAATCAAGGATTTGGACCAGAATTTCTTTGTAAGATAGGTTATCCTTCACTCCTATACTTTCAATTGGAAATCCCAAAGCAGGATCCCCCAAACCCTTCTTTAGCATCGAAACGTGAAACACCAGATGAACTCCATCTAGCTCGGAAGACAGGTCTAGCTCATAAGCAACCTTCCCAATCCTCCTCATAATCTGGTACAATCTGATATAATGTGGACTTAATTTTCTCTTCCTACAAACCTCATGACACCCTTCATGGGTGACACCTTCAAGTACAGCCAATCATTCACCTCAAGCTCTAAGTCCCTTCTCCATACATCCGTATAAGACTTTTGATGACTTTGCGCTGTTCTCAACCTTTCTCTGATGACTTTCACCTTCTCCATGGACTGTTGGACAAGATTGGGTCCAATCAATTCAGCTTCACCCACCTCAAACCAGCCAATCGACGATCTACATCTTCTCCCGAACAAAGCTTCATAAAGGGCCATCTGAATACTAACATGGTAACTATTGGTGTACGCGAATTCAATCAATGAAAGATGATCATCCTAATTTCCCTTGAAGTCAATGGCGCAAGCTCTCAATATATCCTCCAAAGTCTGAATTGTGCGCTCTGCCTGTCCATCTATCTAAGGGTAAAACGTTGTGCTCAGATACTTTAGTACCCGGTCCTTTCTGAAAAGATCTCAAGAATTAAGAGGTGAATTGAGCTCCTCTGTCCGAGATGATGGACAAGGGAACCCCATACAACCTCACAATCTCACTAATGTATAGTCAGGCATACTCCTCAGCCGTATTAGTTTTCTGGACTGCCAAGAAGTGGGATAATTTAGTCATCCTATCCAAAATCACTCATATCGCATCATGCTGCTTTCGGGATCTTGGTAAGCCGATAATGAAATCTATATTGATCATCTCCCACTTCTACTCAGGAATTTTAAAGTTCTAGGCCAATCCACACGGTCTCTGATGTTCAATCTTGACCTGTTGACAATTGGGGAACTTAGAGACAAATTTCGCGATATCCCTCTTCATTCCATTCCACCAATAGACTTCTCTCAAGTCGTGGTACATCTTGGTGGAACTAGGATAGATAGAATATCTGGAGCTATGAGCTTCGGCCATGGTTCTTTCTCGTAAGAGATCAACGTCGGGCACACACAATCTACCCTGGTATCTTAACACCCTATCTCCCTCTTTGGAGAAAACCATCACCTTCTACTTGAGGACCGCTTCATTCAATTAGAGCAAAACAGGGTCTTGGTCTTGCTTTTCCTTTATTTCTAACACTAAGGATGAAGCAGACGCATTCTGAACATTGACCCCGCCTTCATTATTCCTATCAAGTTGCACTCCTAGTCGAGCCAATCTATGCACTTCCTTAGCTAGTTCTCTCTTCCCTTCCTCCACATGGGTAGTGCTACCCATAGACAACCTAGTAAGAGCATCAACAATAATGTTAGCCTTACCTGAGTGGTAGAGAATGCTCATGTCATAGTCCTTGAGCAACTCCAACCATCTCCTATGCCGTAGGTTGAGATCCTTCTGACTGAATACATATTGTAAACTCTTGTGGTCAGTGAACACGTCTACATGCACTTCATACAAATAGTGATGCCAGATCTTAAGTGTGAACACCACTGCTCCCAATTCAAGATCATGGGTCGGATAATTCTTCTCATGGGTCTTAAGTTGTCTGGAAGTGTACGCTATCACCTTCCCTCTCTGCATAAGCACACAACCCAGTCCAACTCTGGATGCATCACCGTATATCACAAAATCTCCCCCCGTCGGGCAAAGTCAGAAATGGTGTTGTAGTCAATCTAGTCTTCAACTCTTGGAAACTCTTCTCACATTCCTCGGGCCACTGAAATTTGACCTTCTTCTGAGTTAGCTTGGTCAATGGTGCAGACAAAGAAGAGAAACCCTCAATGAGTCTACAGTAGTAGCCTGCCAGACCCAAGAAACTTCTTATTTTTGTTAGAGAGGTTGGTTTAGGCAAGTTCTTAATTGCTTCAATCTTTTGGGTATCCACCCGAATACCATCTCCCGAAACAACATGGCCTAGGAAGGCCACAGACTTGAGCCAAAACTTACACTTCGAGAACTTCACATACAATTCATGGTCTTTGAGAGTTTGCAAAACCACTTTAAGATGATTAGCATGTTCCTCCTCATCCTTAGAATACACCAGGATATTATCAATAAATACAATCACAAATATATTAAGATACGGTATGAATACCCTGTTCATCAAATCCATGAAGGCTGCAAGTGCATTAGTCAACCCAAAGGACCTGACCAAGAACTCAAAATAGCCATACCGTGTCCTAAAGGTTGTCTTTGGAATATCACTTTCCCTCACTTTCAACTGATGGTAACCCGATTTGAGGTCTATCTTGAAGAAGCAAGTAGCGCCCTGAAGTTGGTCAAATAGATCATCTATCCAGGCGAGAGGATACTTATTCTTAATCGTGACCTTATTCAGTTGCTGGTAGTCTATGCACATTCTGAGAGATCCATCTTTCTTACGCACGAATAGGACAGGAGTGCCCTAAGGAGAGACACTAGGCCTTATGAAACCTTTCTCTAATAAGTCTTTTAATTTTTCTGTCAATTCAGTCGGGGCCATTCTATAAGGTGGAATTAAAATGGGTTGGGTCTCGAGGAGAACATCAATCCCAAAGTCAATCTCCCTGTCAAGAGGGACTCCAGGTAGGTCATCAGGAAACACTTCAGGGAACTCATTCACAATCGGGTCTGATTCAAGAGTAGAAGATTAAAAATCGTCAGACTTAACTCGCACGAGTGGTAAATAAAACCTTTGGAAATTAATTTTCTGGCTCTAAGATAAGAGATGAACTTGCCCTTAGGTGAAACAGAACTCCCCTTCCACTCTAGAACAGGCTTATTAGGAAATTAAAACTTAACAATTCGGGTTCTACAGTCAACAGAGGCATAACAGGCGTGAAGCTAATCCATGTCAAGTATCATATCAAATTCAACCATCCCCAATTCTACCAAGTTCGCTAAGGTATCTCTATGATAAATGGATACTACACAATCTCTGTAAACCCTCTCAGCTAAGATAGACTCACCGGTAGGAGTCAAAACAACAAAATGTTCAAGCAAACATTCTGGAAAAATCCCAAACTTTCTAGCCACAAAAGAGGTCACAAAAGACAAAATGGCACCCGGGTCAAGCAACGCACAACAATGAAATGTAAAGACTCGAAGCATACCCGTAACAACATCTGATGCAGCCTCCGAATCTTGTCGATTACCCATAACATAAGGACGGTTCGTCCCGCCTCTTGTACCTATAGTAGTACCCCTCTGTTGATTGTCAGCTGGGGGTGTTGTGGAGGACTATGCTTTGTTGCTCCCTTCACCTCGTCTCCTCAGTGGAAGATACTCGAGAAATAATAGAATCTAGCAATGGGCTACAAGACTTATCAACTCTGTCTATCATAAGAAACAAGATCAACAAAACAATTCAGTTTGGAAAGGGAAAAAGGGGAAAAAGAAACCCCAACATCAGCCATCATCAGTCTATATCTATGAAGCCACTATAAGTATAGTCTAAGAAGGTACCATGACAGGCCATGGCTACCATGGCCCAAACAAAGAACTCAAAAGAAATAAAAGTAAGAAAAGATGTCCTCCGAAGGCAAGGGAGGACTCATCAAGTCTGAAATTAAGGAACTCTGAACCTCAACGATTCGCCTAATGAAGTTTTTTTTCTACTGAATCTGCATCATAAAATGATACAGCGCCAAAGGGGAGTTAGTACTGGAATATACTGTATGTAAAATGGGCTAAAGTAAACAATACAAGCAAGATAATATAGTAAGACATCAACTTATCTATCACTTAATCTCAACTCAGAATAAGGAACAAGACTCCATCATATTACCATCAATCAGGATTCATACTATCACATCAACCTCAGAGTACTATCAATATGAAACATATCTGGGAGTTTCTCTAATTGACAACCACCATCTATGAGCTGGTGATGGTATAATGAAGAGATATCATTGCCACATCCGCCTAGTACTTTGTCAAGGTAAAGGATGAGTCTATTAGGGGATCCTAAAAATTCTATCAAGTCCTCTGCGGGACAAAGGAAACATTCGCTTTCGTGGTTCAATCCTCTCCTACGCTGGTAATGTAGTTAATGAGTGTGAATGAGACTCACTTTTATCCATTTTGGTGCTAATACTCCTCTCAAGACTCGGCATGCTCATAAATCTATCAACATCAGGATGGTTATACAACCAACCTCCCTCAGGCAAGGACCTCTACTCATTCGATCATCTATCGACTCAAGGAATTAAGAACATTATTAAAGTTCTAAGTTCTATCTTTAGAAGACCTCTAAGGATCTTCCTCTCAATCAGTTTTCAACAACATTACCCTTAACACTCACTCAATTCAAGACCCGGACCATAACAATCATGCATACATACATAACCCAGGTTCTACACATCAACCCCTAGCTTAATTCATGCACTCTTTAGCAATTATACGTATACAATCCATGCAATAGTTCAAATAATCAGTTAAGCAAGTAAGTCAAATTGTGATGATCATCAATTTAAGAAATAATATGTAGATTAACAGTAGTTTTATAAAATCATGCAAGAAATTGACAAACCAGACTCATCAACTTTATCTATCAACCTACTAAGTTTAACGGGGCACATGGGAGAACAATCTCATGTTTTGGGTAGTCTTTACATACCTGGGCTAAAGATTGTACTAATCTTCAACAAGAATTGCACTCGAAGTCTCAATCCTCAGAGCTTTCATGTCTTCCCTCTCAAAGTTTTCTTGCGTAAAAGCTTAAGAATAATGGGCCTCACACTCTCAATCCTCAGAGCTTTCCTGTCTCCCCTCTCAAAGTTTTCTTGCATAAAAGCTTAAGAAGAATGGGTTTTGAAAATCCTTAATCGATATAAAATGACTTTAAAAATATGTTTTAAGACTTAGGATAGGGTGGGGAATGACCAAAAGGCCCTTCCCAAATTAAAAGAATTTTTTTAAAACTCGTACACTGGTCCGCGACACACCAAGGGCACAGACCAGTACATTTTCGCGAATTTTTGAAATTTCAAGTTCCCGTCAAAAAATTAAAGAAAAGAACAAGTGTTACTCTCTGCCCCCTCCGCGTTGTGCCAGGGGCGTGGATCACTGTTTTTGCGTTAATTAGTGAAAATTATTTTTCGACCCAATTGCTCTAAAATCGGGTCGAGACCATTTTCTCACTCAATTTTTTACGTTGATCGCAAATTTGGTCTCGAATTTTCCATCGAAGCTTTGAAAGACGCGTTATGCGCACAATTATGTTCTAGGGGCATTTCGGTAACTTTATAGGGTGTTACATTAATACACTAATTAATATAAAAGTAAAACGGAAAAAAAAGGAGACAAATAATATTGGACAAATATTTATTAAAAAAATGATAATATAATATATGACAGAGATAGTAAAAATTTTGGATTTCATTCTCTTTTTTATGATACTTTGTATTTCCAATACATAAAAAGAGAAAAAGATTTCTCACTTCTACACACATTTAAATGGGTTTTGTCATGCCTCAAAATAGCCTAAGATATCTATCAAGCTAATCCTGAATTATGCTTTCTACTCAAAATATTAAGGTGTCATTTGGTATACAGATCAACAATAGATGGATTAGTAACGCAAAAATTAAATTTTTATCAAATATCAGATTCATAATTCTTATCTAATTTTGTGGTTGGTTCGAAATTCTATAAAAAATTCTTTTCACTTATATCCTTATATTATTATGAAATTTTCTATTTCATGTAATTAGGTTAAAGTAGATAATTGCCAAAACAATATTACGATCTATTGGTAGCCTTCTAACTAGCTTAGAGAAGAATAATTTTGTCGTTATGTATGTTATTTTCTCACTTGAGTTATTTTATTTGAGGGTAAATAATTCATCTTAATAAGTTGATCACTCACAAAACACCAGTTTTCAATTTTAAAAAGTTATACTATCTATTTTAAAATAAAAAAGATTGTACACTATAGTAAGATCGAATCGACCATCTGCATTACAACAACAACATACCCAGTGAAATTCCATAAGTGGGGTTTGAGGAGGGCAAAATATACGCAGACCTTACCATTACCTCATAGAGATAGACCATCTACATTTACATATAAAAATTGCAAGCTATAGTTTTAATATTGAGTTAATACCTTAAAAGGTCACTCAACTTAGCAAAGACATTGAACTTTATTTTGTACTAATAAAATCACTCAATAAGACCTTTGTATTAATTACAAAATTATTTAATTAAATTAATTACTAAAAAAATTGACATGACAATTTTGTTTTTTATATTATGTAAATATAATCCACAAATAAATAAAATTTAAAATTTTGATATATGGCAAAATATTTTTTTTATATTATATAAATATGAACCCACAAATGAAATAAAATTTATAAGTTAATTTATTTAAATCAATTTATTAGTACAAAACTATAAATATAAAACATAAAATCAAGAAAATAAAAAAATAATTAAAAAGAATTTAAGGAGATTTAGAGATAGTTTAATCATTTAGGAGTCTTATCCAAGGATTATTAAATTGTGGTAGTTATCCCTCCATTTTGTAGGGATAAAATAACACCTTTACATGAGGTATACCTACTCCAATGATTAAGTTAAATAAAGTAACAAAACAATGGATTTGCTAGACTAACTTTCAATTCAGGGACTATTTTTATATAATACTGCCTAGTAAATGGGTCCTAAGGGCCTGTTTAGAAAGATATCTGGTAATTGAAATTGGTGAAATTATTACAATAGTAATTATTAGTTTTATAATTGCATAATCTAGTGATTATAACGACTTGTTTGATTGCCACAATGTAATTATAAGTTGTCATGAATCAATCCATTGGACCATGCGGGCACCTACTCTAACACCTATATAGGAGAATCCTAAATTTTGACCTGATAAAATCATGCGAATGATCAAAAAAATTAGAAGATAAAATTAAAAAGATTTTGAAGATTTTGAATACAGAGTTAAAAATTCAAATTTCCCCAAGGATTCTAGTCTAAAGGGGCATAAGAGCATCTAAAAGTACAATGCAAAATAATTAATGGCACATCTCTCACCATTAGGAAGGAGGAGTGGAAGGAAGAGTAGAATGTAACACCCCTCATGTGCTTCGAAATGTCCCATAAGTGTATTTCTTGAATATCTCAAAAATCGTGCATGATTGCGAAAATTCGACTTCATATTCTTGTTTAGGGAGCAAAATTGTATGGGTGAAGGGTAGCCCCCGAATTCTAAAAGACCCGTAGTAAAAAATAATTTTCGCAACAGGGGGCTGAGGCATTGTGCCTACGTGCCCTTAGTGCAACACGCTTGGGGCGCGCCTGTGTGTAATCAAGCCCTTCGTGCCTGGTCCGTATCGTGCCTAGGGCGCGGACCAGTGCAGTTTTTTCCTATTTTTCTTGTTTTGTCCAAGGGCATTTGGGTAATAATCCAATATCTATTTAACGTGAAATCATCCTTCTTTGACCATTTCAACTCTAAAACTCTCTCTAAACCTCTCCAAAAACATCATTAAGTCCCCCATTCAAATTCAAGGATTTCAAGAATAAGCTTTGGATCTCAAGAATCCACTCCAAGCTTCAAGTCCTCCTCAAGTCAATTTCAAGAAAGTCTCAAGTTTAGGTATGTGGGTTTAATTCATTCATGGGTTCCTTCCACCCATGAAGCCAAACCTTGCCTCTTTATCAAATTTCATGATTTTAATATTGAATAATTTATGGGTAAACTTGATTATGCATTATAAATGTGATTGGGGTTTAGATTCTTCATGTATTGTTTAAGTATGCATGAATATCCATTGAAGCTATTTTCATGAGTTGATTTATGCTTATTGAGGCTATACATGACATGAATTATGAGACTATGAATGATAGTAAAATTTTAAGATGGATTTCATGACACCCAAATGAGGATTTTACTATTATGTTGGTGGATTCATTTAAATGACTTCAAATTAAATTGATCTTTACTCCTTCTTATCCAATACTCCTAAATTGTATGATTTTAAGCATGTCAATGCATACCCACCATGTTTCAGTAAGTTGGCGTGATTATGAATCTTATGATGATGGAAAGCTATTATACGTATTGCAAGACAAATGTTTATATGATAAGTTATGAGCTCCCAAGCATGTGTTGAACTCATGAAAGGTTCCTATGATTTACAAGTGAATTATTGAGCTCTTATGTTATGTTTTATGCTCTTGCGATGTGTGAAGCCTACTAGAAGGGGTTATGAACTATGTTGTATGCCTCACCCTCTAGTACAAGGCAAATATCTACATGAAATGGGTTATGACCTATGTTATACCTCCACCCTCATGTACTATCCATTACCTACTAGAAGGGGTTATGAACTATGTTGTATGCCTCACCCTCTAGTACAAGGCAAATATCTACATGAAATGGGTTATGACCTATGTTATATTTCTACCCCTCATGTACGAATTAATGCTACGCATCATCTTATGCTTACATGAAGGGGTTATGACCTATGTTATATTTCTACCCCTCATGTACGAATTAATGCTACGCATCATCTTATGCTTACATGAAGGGGTTATGACCTATGTTATACCTCCACCCTCATGTACTATCCATTACCTACTATAAGGGGTTGTGACCTATGTTATATTCCTCACCCTCTAGTTAACATACTCTATGCCTATATGATATCATCATGTAGGAACCGAAGCTCCTATTGATTCTCCTCCTCCGCGTGGCTAGCCAGATCATTGAAGCTAGTTGTTGGTGAGTCCTCATATCCTGGGACTATATCTATTTTCTTTCATGCCTATATTAGGACTTTATCTTATATTTTGGATACTTATCTATAAGAATTAGCCTGAGAGATGTCTTGACCCCCGCTCCATCTATTAGTAGAGGTGTTGATGGATGTGAACCTCATGTATTGAGCTTGACTCTTTTATACTTATGTTATTATGATAGACTCCTTTAGCTCCGCTTCCCTTATGATTTATAATGACTTGTTGTTATCTTATTTGGCTTTCGCCACCAAGGATGTGTGAGTGATATGCTAAGAGGCTTGTTTGGGATTCTCCAGGCTTCGGTTGTAACATAGAAGTTGTTGGAGATTGCCATTATCTAAAAAATAACATTGATTCTACAACCAGACTATCTAAAAAGATATAACAAGAATAGTATGAGAACAAATATGCTAGTAGACATTATTGGTCTATCCAAAACACATCACATAATATTTCGCACAAAAACTATAATCACATTCTAATATCGATCAGGAACTAACCTCTCTATTCCTCATCATAGAATTTTTGTCGACCCACAACCACTAACTCGATGTATACACTCTGCCTTTTAGTTTAGTCATTATCAACAGTGCTCGCCTTAGAATATTTTATAATTCAATTTCTAGATGGCCATATTAAGATGGTTTAAGTCTTCCTCTCTTTCTACCTGTTTTGGCTCGCCATAGTGAGACCTATCCCGCTATAGCGGCCTCGCCATAATGGGAATCCACACCACCAAGGCTAGCCACATGCAAAAAGAACTCAGCTTTTTCCTAACATCTCCCTCAAATACTCGATGCATAGACACTAACCATATCTAAATCTAAGTTATTGAATTTTCACTCAACAATACCTCAACCACTCTCCCATTAATTCTGCACAACCGCATAAATGATTATATGAAAAATAACAAGTAGTTATCACATAGCGAGATAAGTAATAAAGAATCACATCACAAAATGGTAACATATGTAACACCATCACAACAGAGAATTTAGTACACACTAACAATTGATTCTTCATACCAATTATTCCAAGGTAAGTGTGATCAAATACAATTATGTGAATTTCTTTACCATCACATTTGTAATCATGCTCATGTACAAATACTTATCATGATCCGACCTTTCAGATCTTGATGAAGCTTGTTAGATTCCACCTTTAGGAAAGTCAACCCAATATTCACATTATCTGTCCTAATTGCTAAGCATAACGATAGCTAACAACATATAAAATAAGCTAACAACAACCTATTCCAAACCTGTAATTCACCTGTACAGAGCTGCATAGACTCAAAAATAAAATTATATATATAGCTAGAATAGTACAGTACAATATAATACAACCTAAGCCAAAATTAGATATGGACAAGGCTAATATCTGAATATAAAAGATGGCCAAATAACATAAAGAGACTGTAGAAGAACTTAAAAATTTGCTGGTGCTTACCAAAAGTCTTACAATGCCCCTAGATCAATGGTCACGGTTGATACCTGGATCTATACCACAAGTAGATGCAAAAAGTAGGGTGAGTACCGGTGGAAGGTACTTAGTAGGCATCATTAGCCGAGCGAGTGAAATCTAGTAAATATAGTAAGAATAAATGCAAGAAAATGTTATTATGCTAGCTATCTAAATTCAGGTCAAACGATAAGCATGTTCGTAGAACCATGGAACCCCAACTGAACGAAACCCACCAATGTACAATGATACTAGTTGATCGACCCCGAACCAGAACTATGTTACACTATCACACGGTCGAGGTATAATGTTGTATGTGGGTGTAAGACCCTAGTGTTTATGCTTGTACACCAACTAGGCCCCTATACCTAGAAGGTACATCCACACACAATCAGAGTGTGTGTATAGGAATAGGGGTACAAAAATCAATAATAAATAGTATGAGATCCCAAGTAACTGGTGTAGGAGTTGGGATTATTTTAGGATGAATGCATTATAATACTCAAGGAATGTATGTGTATACATAATTGATCATTAAGGGTATGTGGCACGAAGAAAAATATTATTCATTTTTCTTATGATTGATTGACTTAAATATTTTGAAAAATATTTTTCAAATCAACTTATTTTTAAGAGCGGATATTCAGTATTCGGCTTGGGATTTTCAAATTTCGTCGAGCAAATAAATGGCATATTAATGATATGACATAAGATCTTCTTTTTTTACCTCATAACATCCCAATAGTTGATTGATGATCAACTTAGAGTCACCATACATTTTATGATTTGGTAATGTTAGAACTCGCATTTCGTGCATTGGAACAATTACGAAAACTTAAGACCAAAGTAACATTATTGGATAATTTAGGACTAAAGTGATATTATTAGAAAGTATAGGACCAAAATAATATATTTAGAAAGTTTAGGATCAAAGTGGAATTCTTGAAAGTTGGTTCTAGAAGATAAGGTGGGATCCACTTGAACTATGTGAAATTTGGATTGGACCAAGTGTGGTGTGGGCCACCCACACTTGGTAAGGTCTTGTATAAGATGTTTATGTATATATAGATAGATATGTAGAATGTT
>DF363816.1:13272-23495 GCA_000787875.1 Solanum virginianum | reverse complement strand
ATCAGATCACTATTTTGAAATTAAAAAAAGGTGTATGGATGAAATAATCAGAATGACAAGTGGTTACGGTTGTCTAAAGTGGAGAAAGTTGGGAACTATCGGTCACCTTTTGAATCAATTATGTGCTTCGTGTCAATGTCTTTTCTTTTGCAATGTCAAGGTGTTGGTGCCATGTTGTTTCTTACGTCTAGTAGTCTGGTGCATCCTATAGAGAACTCCTGTAACAAGTTGATTCTCAATCTATGTCATCATGAATGGATCATAAAAGCATTAATATGAATTTGACATGTCTGTTAAATGTCCACATTGGTGGAGGAAATATGTTACTCTACTTATATAGCCTAGGACAATTCTCATCTCATGAGCCATAGCTTTTAGGGTTGAGTTAGACCTAAGGTCTTAAGAATGTCCGGTGGGAAGAATTTCATGCTTGTTTATTTGATTCATGAGATCATAAGCAGGGTGAAAATGATTGGAAGTTATTAGTAATAAGAAGAATTGTATGACTTGTGAACATAAGGTCTTGCCTGTGCCTTCTCTGATGCTTTTGTCATGCTCACTTTAGTAAAGTGAAAAGTGTTGCTTAGCCCTTAGGAAGGTTTCCCTTGATTTAGGACAAAGGTATAGGGTGATCTCCAGTAGAGCAATCATACAGTAACTTTGTTGCTAGTTGTCCTCAAATTGATCTCAGTTTTCCAGTCCTGGATAGAGCTGCAAATTAATGTAAACTAAATCATGACATACCCAAAAGAAAATTACCAAAAACGGAACTGGTGCTTGTTTTATGTATTAATGGGAGGAAATAGAAGGACATAAGGGCCCGTTTGGACATGTGATATGGATTCATGATTTGAATCAGATTGATTTTGAAGTTGAAGTTTTGTTTGGATGTGCAATTTAGATTCCTTAAGTTGTATTTTTTCACATAAACATGAAAACCCACAAGTTGCCAAAACTATCAAAATTTTCTCAATTCTTATACAATCTTACCAAATGAGCAAACCATAGTTCATAAATAGAATATCCTAAAGCGCCGCATTGATAATCCACATATCTCCATGTTTCTTTTATAAGTGTCTGTAGTTACAAACCTTAACTTTATAAAGATTCACTTGTCAACAATAGTAGGAACTAGTTATTCTTTAATATAATCCTTCCACATAGTGTGGACAATCTCTTCATGCCTAGTATGGGTCTTTGTTTGCAAAATGTAAAATAATGGATCTTTGATTTTTAAAAAATATAAACTTATGGTTCAAGTTTTACATTTAAAAAAAAAAATTGAAATCATGATTTGGAATCCCAAATCATGTTTTTTGACTTATGATATGAAATTATGATTTCAAATCACATGTCTGGATGCTGAATTGAAACCACAATTTAAATCATGATATGGCATTGGATGTCCTGCTAAGTGATATGGACTCTAATTTCTCACACATAATACCAGATAGATCTTGACAGTACTTCTCTAAAAGAACATATAATCCTTGACTTATTTTTTACTTGAAAGCATGGGTTTACATATGTGATAGAGCAATGATGGTTGATGAAATCATAGGTTGGTAGGATACTTGTGTCTAAACAAGATACTTATCCAGTCACTAATCTACCATTCTGGAACTCTATTTTTTCCCCCAGAACTTCTGAAAAGATTAATTTTAAATGAACATGTGAGGAAGAGAAATTATTTCTACGCATTTTAACTATGTTAGGTTTCTCTGACCAGCTTGGTTTTTTCAATTTCCCATTTATGGTTGTCTATAGAACATTCTACTGAAAAATGTTATGTATAGAACTCCCCTAATTATATGCAATATGCATGTGATTTTGATTATAAGAATGACAAAAGGATATATCACACGTCTTTATAAATGGAAAAAACATGTTAGGTAGCCTTTGTCTACACACACTCACCATATTCTGTCTTTACTCCACAGTCTTCTGTGATGGGTTTGATATTTTCTCCACTCCCTGTTTCTTTCCTTTTTCTTGTAACATGGCATCATAACAATTTCCTAGAACTAAAAGGTGATGAGCTACCAATTAGTCAGAAAACAAAAGCTGATGAAAGTCTCTAATACTTTTCTCGGCACACGTTTTCTCTGTAATTGGATACTCGCAGTGGGGTTTTATATTGGACATTTTATTGGTGGCAAACTTGTGATCTTCCAGTGATATTTCAGGAGAAACCACAACATTCTTTGGTTGCTATGAACGAGCAAGGTCAAACAGTATTTGAATCAGGTTCTAACTGTATTAAAATTCCTACTGATGGAACTGACGACTGGGAAATTGATCTTCGTTTGTTGAAGTTGGAAAACGAAGTTGCTTCTGGGTCATCCGGAGATCTGTATGATCTAATCATCTACTTCTGAACTCTAGTTGGGTTGTAGTCAAAGTATTTACACCGTTTCTTTCAGGTATAAAGGCACATATTGTTGCCAGGAAGTAGCTATAAAAGTTCTGAAGCCAGAGCAGTTGAATATGGATATGTTAAAAGAGTTCTCACAAGAGGTCTTCATTATGAGGTGTGTCAGTTATATGTTCATGTTCGTTCGATGAGCAGCTCTTTAGGATTTACAACCTCACTTATGTTCATTCATGTAAAATGTACTCTGTCCATGATTTACAGACTAATCGAGATCAGATTGTTTTAATGCTTCTTGTGATGTTGGCTTCTCTATATGAAAAAAATTATTCTGTACCAGTAGAGAATGTTCTTGTAATTTTCACTTCTTGGTCCCAATTTACGTCCTGTTTATCAAGTGTCAATTTATCCAATACCTGGAGTAGAAATAAAAGATGGTCGACTATTTCTTCGAAAAATAAGATTTTGACTTGGAGCCTTTTTCATATAAAGTAGAACAAAATAGTATATTCAACTAAACGACTATGAAATGTGAAATAGGATATCCAATTAGGGATGTAGGGAGTAACTTTTTTTTTTTTTTTGTTCACTTTATTGGTTGATTTGGTGATCTCTCTAATGCTTGAATATGGAAACTAGGTGTGATGGCTAGTTCTGTAACTGGCATTTGTCTATTCACAGTAACAAACATTATACACAAAGTGAGGGATTAGGCTTCCATGATTCTATCCTTTTCCAAAACTCTCTGAAAATCGTCTGGTAAGATAAACGTTTGTCGGACAAGTGACAAATCATCTTTTTAGATTAAGTCATCAAACACCAACCTTCTTTGCATATGGCAGTCACTTCATCATGGACATGATTAAACCGCCCTTTGGCCTGAGGAATAATGAAAAACTGTACTTGTGTGTTTGAATTTCCAGTATCTAAGTTATAATTTCTTCATTAAGATTTTTTGTTATTTCCTGTTGTAGGAAAATTCGGCACAAAAATGTTGTTCAATATATAGGGGCATGCACACAACCTCCAAACCTATGTATCGTGACCGGTACAATTCTGAGACTTCTATCTGTTAAGCTTGAAGTATATGCTATTTAGTATTGGAGAAATGCTGGGTCTCTGTTGATTTTTGTTAGTTGTTCACCAACAGCTCTATATTTTCATTATGTTACTAGCTGGTGGGGTGCATCAGTTGAATTTGCCAAATTTTGAACCATACCTCTTAGCTACTGATACCACATTCTATCATAAATTATTTCTAGAACCTATGGGCTATGGGTATCTGTCCATCTCCATCATATTAATTAAAAGCTCCATTATGATTATTCTTGATCAGAGTTCATGTCGAGAGGAAGTATTCACAACTTTCTGCACAAGCAAAAAGGTGCCTTTAAGCTTCCTACTCTCCGGTTGCGGTTGATGTCTCTAAGAGAATGAATTATCTGCACCAGAATAAATCGGGATCTGAAGACTGCCAATCTTCTAATGGATGAACATGGAGTAAGTCAGAGATGTATCTACTATCTATACAAAATGAGAAACGTTGGTCATGTAGTCTTAATGTGGGTACTTTTTGAGGTTTTGGATATCATTTCACTGCTTACTAGTTATTCAGATTACTGTATCCCATTGTTGGGAATTTCTAAATAAGGACAATGTTGGGCTTATCAAGGTTAGAACTTCAATAGCATTAAAAATCTGGAGTAAAAACTTTATTGAATTAATTAGGCTATCCAGGAATATTGAAGAAAAAATGGGAAATGCTATCATATGATGGTTGCATCAAGTTTTTGAAGTGCATAGGTACCTCAATATGGAATTCATATCCTCAAATACCTTACCAACAAAGATGATGAATTAATTCAGAAATTTAATCTAACTTGGTTGGTATTGAGGCATAGTTTACCAGACTGTACTAATAATCTTGATCATGTCTATATTACATTCGTCCCTGCATTCCAAGGAAATAAAACAAAAAAATTTCCTTTAATCATCCCTATTCTCTTTCAAGTTAGTGCTGGCCTGAGTTGTCTGGCATAAGTCCTCTTCCCTTCAAAGGATCTTCACCCCTTCCTTTTTAGCTGTGTATTCTCCTTCATTTTAAGATGTGTTTCTCTCCTGTATAGGTTGTTAAGGTTGGTGATTTTGGGGTCGCCAGAGTGCAAGCTCAAACTGGGGTGATGACTGCCGAAACTGGAACATATAGATGGATGGCTCCTGAGGTGTGCAAGATGTAAATTTCATATTTTTCCCATCACTTGTTACAGTATCCTGAATCCATTTTGAAGTCATGATTCTGATGTTGTAATTTTCTTGTTCATAAAATTAAGTAGGATAGCTGTAGTAAGTGGTAATTGTAAGGAAATTAACCGTCCCTATCATTATTGTGCAACTTTATTTTTTGTTAAATGGTAAATTTTTGATACAAGAAAGACTAAAAATAATGTTTAAGTGAGGTAAAATAGTTGTTCAGGTATTAATGGATACTTTTTTTGTGATAGCTGTTAATGGAATATTTTAGTAATTCAAATTTCAACATTACACTTTGATTTTTCCCAATTTTAGAATAGTATATAGATATAATAAATATAGACAGATAGATATAAATGTACTATATAGATATAAATGTACTATACTATGATGAATAAAAATGTTTAACGGGACAAGGTAGATCCAATTTACACAGAGTTATTGGTGGTTGAATATTTGAATAAAATGGATTCAAATAGGGTAGAATGAGTAGATTGTTGATAAAACTGACCCCAATAAGTTGGGGGCTGAAGTTGGTTGATCGATTGATTGACTTAATGAAGTGTGATTTTCCTCTTCATGCTGTCATTTTCAATAACATTTTACTGAGTTTTTAGGTTACTTTCAATAACATTTTACTGAGTTTTTAGGTCTATCTCAATAACGTTTTACTGAACTTTCAATTACGTTTTATATCATCCCTCTCCACCATTGTATTTCGGTTGTATTGAAGAAGCCTATCTTGTGCTTAGCCATTTCTTAGCAAGGTAGTTTACTTTCACCTTATTTATCATATAATAAAAAGTTTACTTCAACCTAAAATGGTTTATGTTTGTTGAAAGGTAATCGAACACAGACCATATGATCACAAGGCTGATGTTTTCAGCTTTGGTATAGTGCTATGGGAACTTCTGAGTGGAGAAGTAAGTTTTATGACACTCAATGTCACCTAGTATTTCTTTATCACCCAGACTTATGCTATGTCTACGACAATCCAGATACCATATGCACACTTAACACCTTTACAAGCAGCAATAGGTGTTGTGCGACAGGTAATATGTATGTTGTCATTGTGAACTTCTCGTGAAATATTCTCTTGTTGAGAGCTATCATTCCTGATTAGAATGATAATTACCAGGGTCTACGGCCAAGAATTCCGGAACATGCTCATCCAAAGCTTGTGGAACTTCTTGAGAAATGCTGGCAGCAAGATCCCACTCAGAGAGTTGATTTTTCAGAGATTTTGGATATTCTCAAGCATCTAATCAAAGAGGTATGATATTTGCACCAGTAAACTTGGTTCTGTTGAAGTTCATTTTTTTAGCTTAGTTTTATATGCCACAAAAACAGGTTGGTCATGATGCGGAGGACAAATCAATTAGTGGCTTTTACCCAGTTCGTGAAAAGGGTCATCACTGACATCCTTTTCAAAGAGACGCTGGCGCGGGACTTTAGGATCCATCACAATGTATAGAATTTGAGGCGTCCAAGGTTGATCTAAGTTTACTTTTGAAAATCATGAGCTCTATCAAAATTTCTTTCTTTCTGTCATATTCTAGGTGCACAATGGTCAGGAAAATTTTGGGAACTTTTGTAAGGACACTTTTGAATGTGCCGAATTTCTAATTGCTAACTTTTTTCTCTATTTTGCTTATTCAGAGTTAGAAACTGGTCTCAAGCGCGGCTCGTGGGAGTACAATTTCATATCTATGTAGTTAAATCAACCAGACTTTAACAGACATGCTGTTATTCTATGTAGTCTGTCAACAATGTCTTCTTAGAATAAGAAGGGTAGGCAAATTTAATGAACTGTGGTTAGTCTAAAACTGAGTACCATTTTCTTTATGAGCTGTCTATCTGGTTAACACAGTCAACAATAAAAATAATTTTGATATCTATGTTTGTTGCAAGAGAATCGAATGATAGATAAAGATTTTACTCGTGGAATTTAAACATGATGGTTGATATCTAGTATTGACCGAGTGTTATGTGATAGAAGAATGCCCATCAACCAAAGTTCTATACAACAATTATAATGCCAATAATGTTATATGATAGAAAATGTCGACTTCTAAAGTCGTGTTGCAAAGATGTGTATGATGGATGTGTTATTATACAAAATTGAATAAAATCAAAATGACCATATTCATCAAAAGGTTCAAGTAATACGTGGTTAAAATAACTTTTTATGTATAAATAGTCAATATCAAACTCCTTTTGGCTAAGTGTGTATTTCTTCCGATTTTGAATCTATAAATAAAATAGCTATTAAGGACTGACTAATTTGGAATAATTGAAAATTTTAACTTCGTCATTATAAATAAAATAACTATTAAGGACTGGCTAATTTGGAATTGTTTGGTCATCGTTGTTAAACTTTGACAAATGAAAACTATAACGGATGAGGTAAACTTAAAATTACATGCGTTGAATTTCTTGAGACCTCACTAGCTGCGTCATTGCCTCAGAAGTTAGGTTTGAGCATTAATAATTGTAGTCCCCATTTGTAGACTCTGCGTCCACAAAGTTAATAGTTTAATTCCATTATATTTATTAGTATTAATAATTAATGCTCAACCCTAACTTCTGAAAAACTGAAGTCCAAACTATATTAGTTAGTATAACTTACACAAATCTTATACTTTTTGGAGCTAATTTTAATTAATACCAATTTTTTTGGAAATTATCAAAAATCTCTTTTTGTTGATACAAAAAATGGAACAGTGATACATATCGAAAGGTAGAAGTATTAAGAGATTTTAACTATGATACATGGAGAAGTAGAGATTGTAATTTATATCGGTAGGTATTGCAGTTTTGTATCATTTAAGGAATTTTTGTAATTTTTTTTTAAAAAGTTGAGATTATAGAAATTTTATAAACATATAAATTGTGTATTACTATAATTTTTCCTAAAATAAAATAGTTATCCCATCAGTTCCTTCTTTTAGTACAATGTTTTAATATTTGGATTTAGGGGTGTACAATGGGTGAGTTGAATAGAAAGTGCGCTTATTAAAATCAATTGAGTTACATTTTTTTTTTTAAAAAATGACATTTTAATCATGTAAAATTTATCTAAATATAAATTTTCAAATGATTTAAATTTATGAATATATTAGTCCAAATAAATGTTATGAATTAATATATTTGGATTAATTATTTAAGTTCAATAAATGTGGATTTAATTAAAATCCAAGTTAATTGATTTGGACTACAATAGATGAGCCCAATTTAATTAGCCCAATATCATTTCATCCTAAAGGCCCATCGTGGTGCCACATGTCAAATGGCGTGGCATGCCAAGTCAAACAAAGAAGTCAGTAGCATCATGTCATGTGTCAAAATGATAAGTCCAATTCATTAAGGCTCAATATGTTATGTCACTTAAATTTGATTGGCTGAAGGGAAGTCTTTCCTATTATAATTCCTCTATTCTACAACTATAAATATGAGCTTTATAATTCAAAAAGAACATCAAGAATTCTAACAAAAGGCTAGAGAGAGTTCATGGATCAAACGTCACAAATTCCTCTACAAGTTCAAGATCAAGAACAAGTTTATATCAAGTTCAAGTTCATCAAATCCATAAATCAAGAAGACCACAAGATTCAAGATTAAGCCCAAAAGCCCTTGAATTCAAGTACAAGTCAAAATCAAATCCATCAAGTTTTATAAGATTCAAAATCAAGCTAGAGAGTCCTTGAACACATACTTGAAAAGACGAATAAGAGGATTTATAGAGATTGTAACATTCACATATTAAAATTAAATATTACAAATGATTGTGGTATTTTCATTCTTGATTATTATTTTTTCGACGCTAATTTTATCGTCTATAAATTCTGGCACGCCCAGTGGGACAATCTCTATCTCTTATCTCAACTTTTCAAAAAAATAAAATATTCAAATGGCTTTCAAGAAAATCAACTTTCTCTAAGGCTGCTGACTCTAAGTTCTCTGTTGAAGTAGCAGAAATTCTTGGTGTTACTTTTGAAAGTTTAGTTGTTACGAGGAGCAAGGCCACTATGCTAGGGCAACAAACACTTCAAGTATCATCCACATAAATTCCTATTTTTGGATTTTCAACTCCAAAAGTAGCAAGATCCTCCACAAATATTTTAGATGAAGGAAGTTGTATTGCCAAAAGGATTGAAAAGGCTTTAGCTTCCTGGATACAAGAACTTCATTGCAAAGAAAGACTTGCATATGTGAGCCCTTTGAAGATCGACTTGCACAAGAACTCATGCTACTCTCTGACATCATCGATGATCATGCAAGCAATGGTAATTGATGCTTCATCTATGGAGGAGCAACTAGCAAGCTTGACTAAAGCAATTGAAGGCTTGACAAAGTGCATGTATGAACAAGATGCTAAACTTTTTAAGTTGACAAACAAGATGGATAGCGTGATTGAGAGAGTATTAAATCAAGCACCTATGAAGTTTCCTAGAATTCAAGACAAAGGAGAGTCTTGCATAAAGCAAACAAAGACCAAAGACATTTATCCCTTCAGTAAAGGTTTGATTCCTATAGATCAATTGAAGGATTTAATCATAGAGACTATCGAGGATCTCGTCTAACTTTTCTCTTGTGTATGCAAAGCCATACACACAAAGGATTGTTAATTTAGACATGTCTGAGGGCTATCAACCTCCTAAGCTTCAACAATTTGATGGCAAAGGAAATCTGAAACAACATATAACACACTTTATTAAAACTTGCAATGATAGTGGAATGTATGTGTCACGATCCAACCCCGTGAGCCGTGACTAGTGCCCGGATTGGGTACCCAAACACAATCACAAAGCCGAGTTACAAACAGATGACTTATATTTAAAAAAAATTGGGCAGAGTTTTCTTTGTTTTACGGACTATCCCAAATAACGCTGCACATCAGAAGATACTAACAAGATCACACAGACCAACAAAATATCATATATACATATACGAGCCGACAAGGCCGCTATGGCAGGTAAAGCCGCCCAACATACACATCATGCAAGTCCAACCAAATGGACTGGGCACAACCCACACCACATATGTCCACAAACCTGTAAACAGACTGACAGAATCATAGGACGGGACAGGGCCTCGCCGTACCCTCGAATAAATATATACAAAGCAATGAACGAGGGTATACCAAAAGTGGACTTCGAAATAGGGGGAACACTCCAAACAGCATAAAGGGGTCCTAAGCTGGTGGTACCCAAAAATATTAAAATGTTTACTTTCAAATACAAATCATGCATAGGACACAGGAACTATGGTCACTCGCTCGTCAATGGCGCCATAATACAACATAACACCAGAAAGTCTCAAATCTCTGAATCCCCATCATATATCACAATACAGAAATAGCATAAATGAGCCAAACGTTACGTATCGTCGTCCCTGTACTCACCCAAACACAGCATAACACCAAACACAACCGAAAACCCAAGTGAGCCAGGCGTTACGTATTGTCGTTCCTGCACTCACCCAAATACATCATAACACCGGAGTATATCATAATGCGCACGACAACCAACAGGCCCGGGAATTGACGAACTATATCATAGTAGGCACGAGCGGAGTAATGAGTAATATAAGTCCAATTCAT
>DF363817.1:18717-35453 GCA_000787875.1 Solanum virginianum | reverse complement strand
TTGAATCAATTGATTAATTTGACCATGAGATAAATTAATACAAATTAATTAAAGAACCTTTTAATATTAACAACTTAAAATAATTAATTTAACTACAAAGTAATTAATTTTAAAAATAAAATTAAAGTGGTTAAAGATAAAATCTATTTGAGAAATTCTTGAAAAAAATTAATGTAAATATAACGTTTAACTATTAATACTTGAAATAAATGTATGCAATATATAACATATAAACATAATTAAAATTAAAAGATTTAAACCTAAAAAAAATATTTGAGAAATATTTTTGCATTTGTTGAAAGCTAATTATTTCAAATCGTTAAAATTAAATTTCAATAATTAATTTATACTATAAAGAGTAAAAAAAATAGATGTCAACATAGTAAATGCCCCCTCTTTTGTTTATTTTTTGCGTTCACAAAAAATAAGTCTATTACGCTACTTTTTTCTAACACTTTGAAGATCAACAGAACACAAGAACTAATATAAACCCAAGTCAGACAATTCTAGATGCGGATAACCTTCAAAAATTGTTTGCAATGCTTCATATATCAATTTATTTGCACAAAAATGAAGGTGTTGCAATTCAGGCATGATTTTGGCAATCGCTAGGGCTTTATCATTGTCTTGTGATGTCAGAAATTCAAATGAAGTGTCAATTAGTATAAGTGACTTCAGCCATGGACAAGAAATCCCAACACTCTCAACGTCCTCTTTAGTAATAAATATTAAGTAAATGTCCAACTTCTTCAACAATGGAAAGTTCTTGGCAGTTATAGCCAAACCTCCAGCGAAATTACCACGACGTCTGACAAGTCGTAGATGTCTCAGTTGACTGCATCCGTAAGAAAAGGTAATAATTTAATTATAAAATGAAAAGTCCTAAAGGAATATGTAGCTAAACCATTTTTAATACAACATTGTTTCAGATTTCAGAATTATGTATATTTTGAAGCATCAAAAAGAGGAGGTATATGGACCATCTATTTGTTTTTTTTTAAATGCAGCAATTTTAGCAGGGGACTTTGATTTTCTAGTTCACATCTTTAAAAAATACTCTGACTTGGTAACTGCATCTTAGAGGAGTAAGGATGGAAAAAGTACCTCCGAGCAATGTAGTTGAGCAAGTCTGTGCTATCAAAATTCTAAATGCCAATTTTGATTAGCTTTCCTTGGCTATGATCCATGGCAGCACGACATATCTATTCAAGCACTTGAAGTATCATGATATTATTAGGGTCATCGTTTTTCAAGTTAATAACACGCCACAAAGTGGGGTTACGAGAGGCCTTCCACCAAGTCGTACAAACTCGTTGTACATTCTACAGTATCTCTATCGGTCCGAAATGGTGCAAATCTTTGCCATAATATCTAATGGAAGCTCCGCCCACGGTGGCGATATATGCAATTGAAGATGAACCTTCATTCTGCATTTTTTTTTCTTTCTGCTCAAATTTGCTATGTGTAAACTCTTGAAACTATAACTATTGGGATATACAATTAATGTCATCCTTCTCTATAAAAAATTATTTTCTCTGAATAAATTATTTCAGTTATAAACCTTAGCATGAATCGTATCAATATCTATCTATATTTATTATTTATGAAAGTGAATATATAATTCAAGTTATTAAGTATCTAATTGATTTCTTTGATTACTTGAACATTTTTTCAAATAATGCAATAAAAATATTTTCTCGAGTTATTCTATACTTTGTTGGTGGTGTTTCTATGGATTTAAGACCAACAGATTACCTCAAGTATATGAGCTTTTTTGTGAGCGTTCAAACTTGTATTTGTAATATAAAGTCTTTCATGGAAAACTCAAATTAATCATGTCACTTTTACATGCTATATTTACATATTACAAAAATAAGTTACTCTATTATATGTGTTTAACAGGGAAATATTGCTCAACGATGTATTTCTTTTATCCAAAAAAAATTCAAGCCAAACAATTTTAGGAGGTTAGTTCTTGAATAATGATTACTTTTCGTATTTCATTGCTTAATTTTATATTAGTAAATTTGTCCATACTTCGACAATACTACTAACATGAAAAAAGATGCACATATAATGCACAAAATGCGCAAAATGCACATGTAGCACAGAATGCGCGCAAGATGCACATGCGCTAATGCAATTTCTAGTTTTACTAAATTATTTAATACTTTTGACTTTCAGTTGCCAATTTTACTGTAATGACTCAGCATTCAAATTTTCATAAATTTTGAAATTTGCACTATAAACTAAAGATTATGAATTTAGAATAGTGAAATTCAATTTTTCAACATCTATTTGTTGCAAAATAATTGCATAATAGAAATTCTATGTCATGAAAAATCAAGAGATAGCTCAATATAGCGTGGAGATGGAATTGTTAAATCTTAAGTACTTTCTCATCTTTAATTTATAAATGCATTATGATTTTGAAATTTTCTTTCAGATAACACATGAGTACTAATGCATTTGGAAAGATTGTTTCCAACGAATCACACCATTGCAATTGACGAATTGGAGGATAGAGACCAAGCTAGGCATACTCGAATTTTGCATGTTTTCACCATTAGTGGAGTTGTCGCATTTTCACTTATCTATTCTTTCAATCCCAAAATTATCGGGTATATATACTCCCATCAGTCACTATCCCATCAGGGCCAAATTGAAGAAAAGACCAAAGCTTCATATGTAAATTTATTTGCATAAAATTGAAGGTGCCGCAATTCAGGCATGGTTTTGGCAATCAGTAGGACTTTATCATTATCTTGTGACGTCAGAAGTTCAAATGAAGTGTCATTTATTATAAGTGACTTCAGCCACGGGCAAGAAAGTCCATAATTCTCAACGTCCTCTTTAATACTAGATGTTAAGTAAATGTCCAACTTCTCCAACAATAGGAAGTTCTTGGCAGTTATAGCGAAACCTCCAGTAAATTTACCATGACGCCTAACAAGTTGGAGATGTCTCAGCTGACTGCATCTATTAGAAAAGGTAATAATTTGATTAAAAAAATGTAAAAGTCCTAAAGGAATATGTAGCTAAACCATTTTTAATATAACATTGTTGCAGATTTCAGAATTACGTATATCTTGAAGCGCCAAAAAGAGGAGGTATATGAACCATCTATTTTGTTTAAAAAAATGCAGCAATTTTAGTAGGGGACTTTGATTTTCTTGTTCACATCTTAAAAAAATACTTTGACTCGATAACTGCATCTTAGAGGATTAAGGATGAAAAGAGTACCTCCGAGCAACGTAGTTGAGCAAGTCTGTACTATTAAAATTCTCAATATCAATTTTGATTAGCTATCCTTGGCTATGATCCACAGCAACACAACATATTTGTTCAAGCACTTGAGCTATCATAATATTATTAGGATAATCATTTTTCAAGTCAATAACACGCCACAAAGTGGGGTTACGAGAGGCCTTCCACCAAGCTGTACAAACTCGTTGTACATTCTATAGTATCTCTATCGGTCTGAAATGTTGAAAAATATTTGCCATAATATCTAATGGAAGCTCTGCCCATGGTGGCGATGCAATTGAAGATGAACCTTCATTCCGTATTTTTCTTTTTTTATGCTCAAATTTGCTATGTGTAAACTCTTGAAACTATAACTATTGGAATATACTATTAATGTTATCCTTCTCAATAAAACTTTATTTTCTTTAAATAAATTATTTAGCATGAATCATATCAATATCTAACTATATTTATTATTTATACAAGTGAATATATAATTCAAGTTATTAAGTATCTAATTGATTTCTTTGATGACTTGAACAGTTTTTCAAATAATGCAACAAAAATATTTTCTCGAATTATTCTACACTTTGTTAGTGGTGCTTCTATGGATTTAAGACCAGCAAATTACCTTAAGTATATGAATTTTTTGTGAGTATCCAAACTTGTATTTGTAATTTAAAGTCTTTCGTGGAAAAGTCAAATTAATCATGTCACTTTTACATGCTATATTTATGCATTACAAAAATAAGTTACTCTATTATATATGTTTAACAGGGAAATATTGTTCAAAGGTGCATTTCTTTTATCCAAAATATTCCAAGCATAACAATTTTAGAAGGTGAGTTCTTGAATAATGACAATTTTTCATATTTCATTGCTTTATTTTATATTAGTAAATTTGTCCATACTTCAATAATACTACTAACATGAAAAGAGATGTACATGTAATGCACCAAATACGCATGAGATGCACATGTAATGCACAAAATGTGCGCAATACGCATATGTAATGCACAAAATGCGCACGAGATGCACGTGCGCTAATGCAATTTCTAGTTTTTCTAAATTATTTAATACTTTTAAATTTCAGCTGCCAATTTCATTGTAATTTCTCAACATTCAAATTTTCATAAATTTTGAAATTTGCACTACAAACTAAAGATTATGAATTTAGAATAGTGAAATTCAATTGTCAACATCTATTTATTGCATAATAGAAATTCTTTCTCATAAAAAATCAAGAGATAGCTCAATATAGCATGGAGATGGGATTGTTAAATTTTAAGTACTTTCTCATCTTTAATCTATGAATGTATTATGATTTTGAAATTTTCTTTCAGGTACGACATGAGTACTGATGCGTTTGGAAAGATTGTTTCCAGCGAATCACGTCATGGCTATTGATGAATTGGAGGACAGAGACCAAGCTAGGCATGCTCGGATTTTGCACGTTTTCACCATTAGTGGAGTTGTCGTATTTTCACTTATCGATTCTTTCGACCCCAAAATTGTCGGGTATACATACTCCGATCAGTCACTATCCCATCAGGGCCAAATTGAAGAAAAGACCAAACACTAAAGTCTAAAAAGTTGATATTTCTAAAATATATATTAATACAATTTTTTGAAATTACTGATCATTAAATATTAACAATTCTACATAATCATTGATCAATCATATTAAACATTATTTGAAAGGCATAAAATTATAACAACCAAGTCCGAAAAATAAGCAATTGAAATCATGATGTCTTAACCAAGTGAATAATCACAACCATTTATTGATGTCATAGTCACGAGCATGAAATATTTATTTTGATGTTAACATAATTACTTATAATAAATTAACAATAAAAAAAAGGAATTTGATTTTCTACTTTATCTTCTTCGTATAGCTTTCGTAGTGTACTAAACCATATGCAACAAAAAGAAAAAGAAAATTGATAAGATCTATAAATGAAAAAAAGTAATGGACTAATAAAAATCTAACTCCAAAGGCAAAAGTAAAAATTAATGGACAAATAATAGTTATAGGTTTGTCAATTTTTTTGTCCATAATTAATTGACAACATAATCATTTAAAAAAAAGTTCTTTTTTTCAAAGGGGGAAAACATCCCTGTCATGTCACGGGAGGGTACCCTAGGTGTAACTTGCACTCAAAAATAGTCCCCAAGCGAACCATCTCGCCTCATTACATTCGTTCTTTCATTAAAAGTAGCGGAAGAAGTAAAAATGCTTATTAACGGGCACTCTATCCTATCACATTTTCATCAAAGAAACATGGGTCATAGGCCACAGAGCTAGCCATCAATATCTATCAACGTACGTCATAGAATGTAAAGAAAACTCAGTTTAGAAAAGGGAAAGGGGAAAAGAACTCCAACATCAACCCATCATCTCTTTATGTCTATGAAGCATCTATAGCTAACAATCTAAGAAGGTACCATGATAGGTCATGACTACCACAAACTTAGAATGACTTGAATCATAAAGAAAAGAAATAAAAGACATCCTCCGAATGCAGGGGAAGACTCGCGTAATTCCTGGAGCTGGAAATCTAGACCTTAACTATTCGCCTGTTGAAATCCTCTGTCTACTGAATCTGCATCATAAAATAATGCAGCGCCAGAGTGGCATCAGTATATGGAATGTATGGTATGTAAATAGGCTAAAAGTAAGTGTAATAAACATGATAATATGGAAACATTAGTTCATCAATTATTCATCTCATCTCAGAACAAGGAATAGATATTATCACATTTAACATCAGTCAAGATCCATGCCATCACATCAACATCTGAGTACTATCAAGAGGGAACATATATGGGAGTTTCTCGTACCTACAACCATCACCTATGAGCCGGTGACGATACAACTAATCAATATTGTTGTCACATCTACCCAACACCTTGTCGGGGTAGTAGGCGTACATTATTGGATCCAGAGTAGAAATAACATTAAGTCCTCCTTTGGGACTAATGAAGCATCTGTTTCTCACGGTTTAATCCTAAAATGACCGCAAAAAGTGTGCAAAAATGTGCCTCAAAAGTGTCTGGAAGCATAATTTCCATATATCTAAAAATCCATGCATTATTTAGAAAATTCAACTTTATATTATTGTTCAAGGGAGAAAAATTGAGTGGAAAATGGGTCTAACCCTAATTTTAGAGCAGTCATAGCAAATTCCAAATTTTCAAAGTGAGTTGAAAAATTGTGTAAGTGTGCATTCCTTCCGCGACACACACTACTGTTAAAATTGTCCTAATTTTTTACTTCAGTCTAAGACTTTTAATTCTTGGGCCTAAGTGTTATCATATGTGAAAATACCTATATTTAGCCTTATTTCACCCTCATATCATCCAAAACATTCCTCAATAATCACTCAAATACTTACACAAATTTTCCTCTCAAGATTCAAGTCCCAAAACCCTCATCCGAATCTAAGGATTTCCTTCAAGCTCCAAGTATCCATTAAAATCTTCTTCAAAAAATTCTCCAAAGTTAAGGTATGTGGGTTTTAACCATTGGGTACTTTTACCCATAGTGCCCAAGCTTCCTTTTTACTCAATTTGTATGATTTAAAGTTGATTTTACAAATGGGTTTACTAGTATGGACTATGTTAAAGCTATATGAAATTGTGACTGTTTTACTATGTTTTGAGATATAAATCTTGGATCTATTGTATGATTTGATGAGGGGTTTTGACGTATATTGTTTGAGGGTATTGCAAGTTGATTGATGGTTTTACAATGGATTTTCTTGCATGATTTCATTCTTGAATTGCATGATTTTACATTAGCATTACACACCCGCTAAGTGTTTGATAAAATGTCCCATTATGGATTCTTGAGTTGTAGAAGGTCTAAGGCATGACATATGAGTTTTATGACTTTATGATGATGATATAAATATTTATATGAGTTGTTTCTATGAAAAGTACCTATGGAGTTATAAGTAGTTTGTTGGGTTTTCATGTTGTTGTGTTTTTGAGAAGATGGAGTACGCCCTTTCTTGATGCTTGAAATGTAATGGTTTGATGAGCTTTTTCTATGATTTCAACCGAAAAGATTATATCATAAGGTATGGATATCCTACCCAAAAGGCCATGCCGTAAGGTAGAATGATTAATAGTTCCTACCGAAAAAATCATATCATAAGGTAAGGACACCCTACCGAAAAAGTCATGCCGTAAGGTAGAAAGACTAAGGGTTCTTACCAAAAAGATCATATCGTAAGGTAAGAACATCCTACTGAAAAGGCCATGCCGTAAGGTAGAAAGACTAAGGATTCTTATTGAAAAGATCATATCGTAAGGTAAGGACATCCTACCAAAAAGGCTATGTCATAAGTTAGAAAGATTAAGGATTCCCATCGAAAAGATCTATCGTAAGGTGTGGACATTCTATCAAAAAGGTCATGCCATAAGGTAGAATGATCTATGGCTCCTACCCAAAATATTATACCGTAAAGTAGAGGACGTCTTCTACTACCTATCAAAAAGACTATGTCATACTGTAAGGGTATTGGTAACATTCTCCAAAAAGGTTATACCGTAAGGCGAGTGGGGGCTAATTGGCTCATTTCATGAAGGTTGGAAAAAGGGTTTGAGTATGTATCCTATATTTCCAAAAAGGTTATAACGTAAGGTGAGTGGGGGTCATTTGGCCTATTTCATGAAGGTTGGTTCAAAGGGGTTTGAGTATGTTTCCTATATTGAGCTCACGTTCCTTGTTCATGATTTACAAGCATGTTTTACCTTAAGCATTAATCATGTATGTCATATTGATGTTATACCTATCCTTGCAATGTTCTAAGACTATCTTTCTTTTATGTATGTATTAACTATGAGGGTGGGCCTATGATTAGTCATAGAAATACGACTTGTATAATGCTTTAAATAAAGAATTTTTGCGCGCTATCAAGCAAACGTGTTATTCTTATGTTTGTTTTTGTTGTTTTCAGGAAAATGACTAAGACATGAAAGAAATGAGAGTACAAAAAAAGGGATGAAAAAGAGTGTGAAGAGGAGCAAAAATGGAACTAAGTGTGGGGACACGGGGGCCTACACGGCTCGTGTACCCCTACACGGACTGTGAGGCCTATCGTAGTCTCACACTTGGCTGATGAAATTGGCTAATTGGTGAAGGCAAGCCCCACGGCACCTATCATGGATCATGGCAGGTCAAATGGGTCGTTATGATGTTCATCAAAATGATGTGAAGGAGTAGTCCATCGAAAGTTAGAAGATTTTGGTCAAGTGGCACGATATGACATGACCTACGGACCGTTGGGAGTCAGACGGGTCGTACAGCTGACTGTCAAAATAACGTTACGAGGACAACATCAAAAAGCCAGCAAAATGGGCAAAGGCAGGTCAGACGGTGCATGTCACGGACCATGTTATCAACCACGACCTATGATGTGGAGGCATGTGGAAGAAGTTGAGCAAAAATGGCAAAGGCACGATAGACGGTCCGTCTCACGGACCATCGCACTTCACAAGGGCTGTTTGCTTAAGTATGTAGTAGCACATGACAAGCAACGAAGTTGAGGCTAAGGACAGCTACACTGACCATTTGACGGTCCGTCTACTGTCACATAGGCCGTGTGGTGGCCCGTGTCCATGCAGGCAAATTTCTTTTATTTAATTAGGATTAGGTTTTCTTTATATATAAATGGTTATTTTATTTAGTTTTTAGTGAGTCTTGGATAGCTAGAGCTCGAAAATATTGAAAAATATTATTTTCATAGAGATTTCACAAGATTTTGGGATTTTGCTTATCGATTTCAAGCTTGTAACTCATGGATTCATCGATTCTTCAATAGTAAGTCTTCTATTATGAATTCTTTGTATCATTGTGAGTTTTATTTCTTGAATATGTTAGGCTAAACCCACAACTATGGTTGTGGGAACCATGACAAATTAATAAGATAGGTGAATATGGGGTAAATTTTGGGATTGATTAGCGTATAAATCGTAGTAATCTTCATTATAATTTCTTCCTTGATGAGTCGATGCATTAGGGTGAGCCTTTATTCTTTGCATACCCGAAAGGGATGTTTTGATTAGGAAAAAAGTTCTACGACAGAAATTTGAGGTTTTTAACCTAGTCTAAGTACCTGAGACCAAAGGGTGAAAGTATTCCAGGATAAACAACAAGGGTTAATACATAGACATTCTGAAATCGAAAGGTGATGAATGATATGCATTTAAGAGGGACCGAGAGGTAAATTAGATGTTGCATAACTTGTTAGATCTTATATACGCAATCATAAACAAGTTTACCACTAGATTCGGCTATCGCATTTGTTGTCATGGGAACACAATCCTAGCTTCGCACAAATTGTTTGAAATCTAGTCGTTCTTACACTCAGTTATTATTTTACTTTAGTAAGTTAGTTTAAAAAAACCCAAAACCCCTATATTTACTTTATGCACTTTTATTTTGGGAATAGATATTACATATAAATATGGTGCTAATAGATATATTCTCACGCATTCCCTGTGGAATTGACCTCAACTCTATTTGAGTTCTATATTTGATCAACGACCGCTTTACTATTCCGTTTGAATTGTAAATTTAGGTGTATCAGTCCGGTTGCTTGTCTTGGCCCCCGCTCTTATCAATGTAGTAAAGATGTTGTTGGACATGTTATGTATTATGCTTGAGCTTTGACTTACTTATGATATTCAAGCTATTTATGTATAAATCTCTCTCTCCCTTAGTCCCAATTTCCATTGTTTATGTTTCTTATGTTGTTTTACATTGCTTTTGCGACCAAGGATGTGTAATGATATGCTATGAGGCTTGTTTGGGATTCCTTCAAGTTCCTCATTCACCGATCACGTCTAGGCCGTAGGCCTGGGTCGTGACAAATCCTCACCTACGCTGGCCATATAGTTATGAGTGCGAGTAGGACTCACTCTTATCTATTTGGTACTCGATACTTCTCCCATAGATTCAACATGCTCATAAACATTAGTATCCATCCTCTGTCATCATTTAGTCTCCTTTGGACTTGGACATCAATTCATTATTCATTCATTAACTCGAGGAATTTAGAAATATTCCTTTAAGATTATGTTCAACCTCTTTGAAGTTCTCAATTCATTATCATCAACCTTCAATTCGTTCAATTCAGGGCCCGGACCACAACTAGCAAATACAATCATGTGATCAAGGCTCTAGACAACAATCCCTAGGTTCATTTTTGGACTCATTAGCCACATAATCATGCAGGGTTTATATACTCATACAACTCATTCATTTTAAATCATGTAAACAAGTAATTCAGTTATGATAATCATCACATTCAAGAATATATATATATATATAAGATAAAATAGTTTCCATTAAAACATTCAAGAATTATACAGACAGGACTCATCACCTTCAACCATCAATTCTCTACAATCAAAGAGGCACATGGGAGAACAATCCCATGCTTTGAATAGCCATACATACTCGGTATGGAGTTTGACACTCAATTTCTCAAGAAGTTAGCCTGAATCTTTTGAGCCCTAGCTCTTTCTCCTCTTCTTAGCTCAAGATTTCTACTTAGTTTTTGCGTAAGAGATTTTAAGATGTTTTTGCGTAACAGATTTTAAGATAGGTTTTGAAACCCTTTTTAGGCCAAAAATGACTTATATTGGTCATGAATTAAGTCTAAGAGGGGTGGAGAATAGTCTAGAATGCCCCTCAAAAGAAAAGATAAAGTTTCAACTTCGAAATACTTAGTTTGCGTCACGAACTGGGTGTGCACCAGTACAATTTTTTATTAGGTTAAAATGTATTGAAAAACTAGTTTTTTTAATAAAAATACACATAAAATCGCATTTATCAAATGCATTTTATGTGTAATTTTTTATAAATCACTTTCCAATAGAATTTTTCCAATTCCCGTTGAAACAAATTGAAAATAACATAAGTGTGGGTCCACGATAGGTCCATGTCGTGGCCCCAACGTGTACCCTCACTATTTTGGTTTTTCAGATTGAAAAATTATTTTTTGATCCGGTTGCTCTAAAATCAGGCCGAGACCACTTTTCCACCCAGTTTTTCATGCTAATCGCAAATTCGGTCTCAAATTTTTCATCCGAGCTTGGGAAGATGCGTTATGCGTATGATTACTTTTTAGAGGTATTTCCATAATTTTGCAAGGTGTTACATCATCTCCCCCTTGGGATCATTCCTCCTCGAATGATGAGTAAAGGTAGGATTAAGGCACGAATAACGATCAAGACTCCTTTCAATACTCAACCAACCAATCTTGACAGTCACAAGTCACTCAGAATATACAAATCGGTTCAGATCAAGAGTAGAGATATTCTCTTAGACATATTCATCATCAAGCATGAATGGGTCATCGAAACTCAATCAATTCAAAACATTTAAACACATTCGACAATCAGTCTTTCGAACTCAAGAAGGAAACCATCAATTCTAATGGAGAATGGGACCGCTGATACATAAGACTCTATGTACAACTCTCAAGCTTAGGACCTCATTTCAATTATGCTCCCTTTCACGATACTCTACTCCATCAACTTAAGCTCATAGCCCCTATTCAAAACTCTACCTGTCCACATTCCATTATTCCTTTCAAGCCTACCTCTAAGCCTCAAGGTGCTATTGCTATGATGATCATTTCCATACAAGGCTAACTCTCAATACTCAACTCTAAACTTTCTCAGGGACTTTCCTTAAGAGATTGCTAGTGCTCTTCACTACCCCCTATCCTTATCTAGACAGCCTTATCATGAAGTCTTCAATAGTCTATCATCAATACTCGTATAATAATAACCATATATTCAAGCCTATCACTCTAACCACTTTAACTATAGCTTATAATTTTCAAGCCCAATTAGCACTTCTACCTCCATTATTCAATGAGTTCTCACTCAAAGTCACACCAACATACTCTTACCTATCTACTGCTCATCATACGATTTTATCTTTTTCCTCTTTCCTATCTCTATCCCTACATGACACAAGTTTAACACTAATATCATAATAAGGATACACTTACTCCTCCTCATTTATCCTCATCCTCAGTCTACTACCATCAGCATTACAATTTAGTCCTAGAGGAACTCATCATCTCCCCCTTTGGCGAAACCTCAAATTACCACCTCTCCATGCAAAGTAAGCATGAATACCATCAAGAACTCAAGTACTCCGATACTCGAATACTCATTCTCAAGAATAGACTTAGAACGCAATATCTAGAGTTTAAACTTTATTTCCAACATCATTATTAGGCACGAATACCATCAAGGACTTGGATATTCAAGTACATAGAGGCTCAAAAGGAACACCAACTCAAGGATAGGAACTCATTTCCATTATCACAATTCAGGGGCACTTATTCTCTCCCATCACCCACAACTCGTCTACTACCATCAATAATGGCATAACAAGCCGAAGGTCAGTGCATGCGTAAGATGACATTAGAATCAAGAACTCTCACTCTCTCTCATCAATCATCACCCCTTTACTATCGTCAATATTTCTATCAAGACTGGAAAACTGGATTACTCAAAGAGCTTAGAACGGAGATCATTAGCACGATTCAATCAAGAAATCTTATCTAAGGATATTCATAAAGAAGTACAATCTCTCTCGTCTGTCAAGATACATTCTGAGTTCACAGAACTATACATAGTATAAAACTTAAGTCGCATCTCATTTAACATAGGAATGGAAGCACTTAGATCATAGGGTAAGATCAAACTTAATGAATGACTTCATCGCTTTTCATTCTCACAACTCAAGTAATAATCAATAAGTGGTATATGGGACTAGGCCACAGGCGTGGCAATCGCATACCAAACGTGAAGAGAGTACCACCTCAACAGAAGAATAAGGAACGTATGCTATGACAAGAACTAATGTCTCATCTCGATCAACCCATCTCTATCAAACTTAAGATCTACTTCAGTTTCTCACATCATCTCCCTCTTAGATCAAGGGTAGTCTCTCTAAGTTTGCGAATCAATACTCTATACTAGGCTATAAGCACATATCTCCACACGGTCAGGGAATCACTATCCATAAGTATGTCTTAAACTCTTTTGTTATGCTATAGTCATATACATATGACTAGCTACTCAGACTCTTTCCAAGGACATTACTCTTAGCTTCCTCTTGTCTCTATAGAACTCTCTCTCAGTGTTTGCTACTCTTAATGGCGTACATAACCACTTTTGACAACTCTTACAATCTAACCTCTTCTCTTGATTGCTAACACTCAACTTCTATGCTCTCATAAACACATCGGTATAAGTCTTAGACTATAATGGAAAACTCCTCATTATCTATCCATAAACCCCAATCAACTTAGTTGCTCGGGATGACACAGAATTCTTACCTCAGCCGACTTCATATTGAACTTAGAAATATTGTCTAGATTCTTATAACAGTCATAAATTTAAAGCTTCATACATCTTTACACAATCATAGATACATATCTCAAGACTCTTCTTATCTATTGAGCTCTCTTCGTCTCACTCGTCTTACCTAATGGACACTTGTACCTTGCCCATAGTATCACTTCCTCACAAATCAATATATTCATCTCGAACATACACTATGACAAGCCTCTTAGAGAAAATCTCCAACTAAGACTACCACTCTCACGATTTTATCTCCTCTCTAGTACTACTCCTCACAATTCAAGCTTAGGATCGAGCACTAACATGAGCATCTATCAAACACCTCTTTAATGCTAACTTACAACTACTAAGTAAAAATTTAGGGAAAATAACCCCACTAAAATCTCATAGCAAGTATTCAATCAACACATCCTTTCCTCATAACTCAGTAACACTCACCAATTCTATCATATCTTCTTATCTGACTAAGCTCAAAACTCGATGAATCTCATAAACTCTTACTTAAAAATCATAAGCCTAATTTAGATTATCATATTGAAAGTACTTCTTTCCCTATTCAACAACTAAACTTCACATCAATAGTATGAATACTCAACACATCAACATAAACTTCCTTCTAGTTTGAGCACGTACTACCATATTCTAACAATAACTCTTCCTCTATACCTTATCATGAAAATCATGGGATACTTAGGACTCTTTCATCAAACTTATAGTAATCAACTTATCACCTGATCACATACCTAGTGGATACATAACTTAAACTATAAGCCTCAATCAGCTATCACTCTCACTGTCTCATTCTTTCCTTTATTAGCTCTTCTTGGAAGTATGATCGTAATTGTGTAAATATGTAACACATGAATTAAAAGAGAGTTTTTCCCATAGAGTTTAACTCAATCCCATAAATCAAAATATCAAAGAAGGAAACTTTTCCTAATGTCCTATAGCCTCTTGCATATGAAGTGTGGTGTACAACATACTCAATCCCACAAATCAGAATATGAAAGAGGAAACTTTTCCTAATGTCCTATAGTCTCCTGCTTATGAAGTGTGGTGTACAACACACCTATAAATAAGACTCTACTAGACACTCATAAACTTTTCCTAATGTCCTCTACCCCTATACGTAACTAGCACTTAGAGACTATTACTGGTCCCCAAGTGAACCACCTAGCCTCATTACATTCATTTTTTCATTAAAAATAGTGAAAGACGTAAAAATGCATATCAACAGGCACTCTATCCTATCATATTTCCATCAAAGAAACATGGTCCATAGGCCACAGAGTAGTCATCAATATATATCAATGTCATAGAATATAAAGAAAACTCAGTTTAGAAAAGGAAAAGGAGAAAGAACCCCAACATCAACTCATCATCTCTCTATGTCTATGAAGCCTCTATAGCTAATAATCTAAGAAGGTACCATGACAGGCTATGACGACCACAAACTCAGAATGACTTGAATCAAAAGAAAAGAAATAAAAGACATCCTCTAAATGCAGGGGAGGACTCACAAAATTTCTGGAGCTGGAAGTTTGGACCTCAACGATTCACCTACCGAAATCCTTTGTCTATTGAATCTGCATCATAAAATGATGCAGCGCTAGTTATTAGTTTGTCAATTTTTTTGTCCATGATTAATTGACAACATAATAATTAAAAAAAGTTTTTTTTTCAAAAGGGGAAAACGTCCATCAGTACGTGGAATGTACGGTATGTAAACGGGCTAAAAGTAAGCAAAATAAACATGATAAGATGGAAACATTAGCTCATCAAGTATTCATCTCATCTTAGAACAAGGAATAGATACTATCATATTTAACACCAGCCAAGTCTCATGCCATCATATCAACATCTAAGTACTATCAAGAGGGAATATATACGAGAGTTTATTGGACCTACAATCATCACCTATGAGCCGGTGATAATACAATGAATCAATGTCGTTGTCACATTCGCCCAACATCTTGCTGGGGTAGAGGGCGTGCATTATTGGATCCAGAATAGAAATAACATTAAGTCCTCTTTTGGGACTAAGGAAGCATCCATTTCTCACAGTTCAATCCTCACCTACGCTGGCCATATAGTTATGAGTGCGAGTAGGACTCACTCTTACTCATTTCGATACTTGATACTTCTCCCAAAGACTCAACATGCTCATAAATGTTAATATCCATCCTTTGTCATCATTTAGACTCCTTTGGACTTGGACATCAATTCATTATTCATTCATTAACTCGAGGAATTTAGAAATATTCCTTTAAGATTACGTTTAACCTCTTTGAGGTTCTCAATTCATTATCATCAACTTTTAATTCATTCAATTTAGGACCCATACCACAACCAGCAAATACAATCATGTGATCAAGGCTCTAGACAAACACAACTAGCAAATACAATCATGTGATCAAGGCTCTAGACAACAATCCCTAGGTTCATTTTTGGACTCATTAGCCACATAATCATGCAGGGTTTATATACTCATACAACTCATTCATTTTAAACCATGTAAACAAGTAATTCAGTTATGATAATCATCACATTCAAGAATATATATATATATATAAGATAAAATAGCTTCCATTAAAACATTCAAGAATTATACAGACAGGACTCATCACCTTCAACCATCAATTCTCTACACTCAAAGGGGCACATGGGAGAACAATCTCATGCTTTGGATAGCCTTACATACCTGGTATGGAGTTTGACACTCAATTTCTCAAGAAGTTAGCCTCAATCCTTTGAACCCTAGCTCTTTCTCCTATTCTTTGCTCAAGGTTTCTACTTAGTTGTTGCATAAGAGGTTTTAAGATAGGTTTTGAAACCCTTTTTAGGCCAAAAACGACTTATATTTGTCATGGATTAAGTCTAAAAGATGTGAGGAAAAGTCTAGAATACCCCTCAAAAGAAAATAAAAAGTTTCAACTTTGGAATACCTGATCTGCGACATGGACTGGGCGTGCACTAGTACAATTTTTAATTGAAAAATCAAAATATGCTGAAAAAATAGTTTTCTATATAAAAAAATACACATAAATCGCATTCATCAAATGCGTTTTATGTGTAATTTTTCGTAAACC
>DF363818.1:945-28398 GCA_000787875.1 Solanum virginianum | reverse complement strand
GATGTAAAATAGTTGTCCTTTTGTAATTCTCTTATAGTTCATAAATGCTTGGTGTAATTTTGGTATCATAATAAGTTCTTCTCCAGTAATTGTGTAAGTTGTTGAAATAAGTTCGTATGCATAGCAAGTTGCTAATAAATTTGGTTTTGTTCCTGATAGTGCGTGTAGTTTATTATAGTTTTGTAGTTTATTGGTAATATATCCTTGGTGTTTCTTGCATAATTCTGAGTCTTGTATAAGTTGAGTATTTAGGAGGCTTTAGATTTTTTTGATATTTTCTATATAGGTTCTGGCTATATGGTTGTAAGTTTTCTTTTCTTGGTTTAGGAATTTTGCATAAGTTTGTTTAGATTTTTTTGATATTTTCTATATAGGTTCTGGCTATGTGGTTGTAGGTTTTCTTTTCTTGGTTTAAGGATTTTGCATAAGTTTGTACCTGAGGTGGTATGAATAATTTTGATTTTTGTAAGTGAGATGGGGCATAAGGTTTGTCAAATACCTTATTCAAGTTATAATTCTTTTTCTTTGTTACTGTGGTAAATTCTTCTTCCTTAGCTTTGGATATTCCTGCAATAATAACTTTGTTAGTAGCTTGGGTTTTTAGGTGTGTCCCATCGTCACCGAAGTACTAGTTTTTGCTTTTATAGCATCTTTCATTTTTTCAGCATAATTTATTTCTATTTTTGTATTTTCTATTATTTTTTTATTTTCTATAAGTTCTGTGTAGGTTTCACTTAATTCTGAATTAATATCCTCTCCCATAATTTCTTCTTCTATGTTATCTATGCTTAAATTGGTTTGTTCTCCTACTTCCTACTTATTGTGTTTTTATTTCTATCTTTTCTTTATACTTTTGAATTTCTGCCATTAACCTAATTTCTTCGTCTTTTTCTTGTTGTTGGTCATATATATCTTTTGATCTTTGTAACTCTTTTTCTAATTCCTTTATCCTATTATTTTTTGTTTCTTCAATTTTTTGGATTCTTTCTTCACTTTAGATTTTGATTTTTTCTATTTTATTTTTCTATCAATTTTTTAATTTTCTTTTGTTATTCTTACCATAGCTGTAAGGCTATCTTCTAATTTTACTTCTTCTTTTTCTAATATTAAATATAATTGGTCTCCTATTTTTTTATATCTTCTTCCTAAGTTTGAAAATACTATTTTTATTTTTATACTGTGACACATCCTACACAAGTCTTCCATTATGCAATCACATACGAAAATTGATATAAAGAAGCAACTTTTATGCCGTTCAAAGTATTAGAGAAAAATATCCTTTCAAATGTACCGAACTACCCATACTTTTACAACTCCACAAACTTCAAATGCATAAGAGTCAAGATATGATCAGGTCTATAAGAATACCAAGAAATGATCATAAAACATATTTGAGCCCGAATTTCAAAGGAGGAGGGATCTTACGAACTTATAATGCTAACCAAGTTTACGGAGTCATGCCATAAAACAAAAAGGCTTTACATATCTCTCTTTCTTTGTCCAACTATCCCTAACGTCAATTCAATTCGGCTTACTCTTTTGGATGTCTAATATCTACAATAATCACCATGTCAACTATTGAGATGATGAACTATTTTCTGATGAAATTATTTTACAAACCTTCACCTTTCCAGTGTAAAGTTCCTCCAGTATTTGCTGCATTGCACTTAGATACACCAGTTTGAACTTTTATCCAACATTTTAAGAATCTGATCATATTAGTCTTTTGTAATGTGCAACCTTGAAGGAGTTGTTTAATATCCATTTCAGCCTTAGTCTCCAGATTACAGTTGGAAGGCTCTGTTGTATTATGAGTGTAAGGTTCTCTTCCCCATTCCAGTACATTCACATTGGTATTCACACAATAAGAGAAGTTAGCCTAAACAGAACCTGAGTCCTTTTGTCCAGAGTGCTCATTTATAGTACCCACAACATTAGCACCTTGTAGCTTCCTTTTGGATTTAAAGTCAGGAGGATACCCTACAATCTTGTAGCAGAACTCCTTGATTTGACGTTTACACTTGCAAAAATCAAACACCAATGAAGAATTTTTCTTAAATCTCTGATTAACTCCTGAGCTACTACCAACTTTATAATATATGGCAATAGACTCCAATCCAATTGATTTCATCCCCAGGCTATTAGTGTAGTAACCACAGCCTACGGACTTTCATCTCCAACTATCATAGCATATGCATGATGAACAGTCGGTAGTGGATCCATTATTAGAATCTGACTCCTTGCCTGATGATATGAGTCATTCAATCCCATCAAGAACTGGTATAGTTTATGCCTGTTCATATGGGTAACAAATCCTTTGGACTTATCACAATTGTAGCAGGGTGATGGAACTACAGCTTCAAGTTCATCCCACAAATTCTTTAGTTTGGTTATCAAATACAAACACAGAAGAGTTACCCTACTGTAAAGACACAATACCTTTATGCAGGCTATACATTCTTGATCTATCAACTCTATCAAACCTCTCTTTTAAGTCATTCCACACATCTAGTACACTAGTCGCAAATGCAATTCCACTCAGTAAACTTTCAGACACTGAAGTCATTAACCACGATAAGACTACAACATTCATTCTTTCCCATTGCCCTTATAGATCTTCTCCATACATTTCCTTTTTACATGTTCCATAAACCAGCCCTATCTTGGTTCTTCCTAAGAGTGCTAGCTTAATAGACCGAATCTACAAAGTGTAATTTTCAATACCAAGTAATTGAAAAGAGATGATACTAATTCCACTTACATCAGTAATGCTAAGAATTAGAGGATGATTATAGTCAATACCTTGCCCTAACATAGAATTGCCAGGATTCCCATTTGGAGAGGTCAATGTACCAGCACTTTGGCCATTGTTGAGAGGCTGCGACAAATCTACTATTGTATTTCCATTTGCCATCTAGAGTCTTTGAAATTCTTTGAGTTTATTCAGATTTGGTGCGGAAGCTTGAATATCACTAAGAATCAACTTCAAATTTCTAGAATTCTAGCTCAGATAACATCAATTTTAACACAAGAATGTTGACAGTAGATCCCAATTTTGATAAATTCTGATTTACAACTCAACCCAGAAAAAACATCATGCTTCAGTGAGCAAACAAATTGAATCTTCCCATTTTCTAAGTATTGGGAAAGTATGAAGAAGATAAATTTAACAATATCACATGACCCCACCCCCATACTTGATCCAATAGGAAATTAACACAAATGGGGTGGGGCAACCCTTAATTAATTAGTCTAGATTTTTTTTAACAATATCCCATGACCCCACCCCCATACTTGATCCAATAGGAAATTAACACAAATGGGGTGGGGCAACCCTTAATTAATTAGTCTAGATTTTTTTTTTCAAGAAATTTAGAAGAGAGTCTTATGTGTACATGTGTATATATATATATATATATAAGTTTATACACTTACACCTCTTACCAAGTGTATTCAACATCCTACCAGATCCTAACTTCAAATATTTCACTTTGATCCCCAACCTTTTCCTAATTGAACCAATTAAGGACATAGGGGTCTAACATACTGTCATAATTTTCATATGTTTTCTCGCTTATCGCAAATTCTTCCTTATTCATTTTTATCCAAATATATTATATCTGTTTGTAATTTCTTCATAAAATTTCTGCTTACAACTAGTATATATTATCTCTTCTTCTATTAATTCTAATTGTTGCGTTCTATTTTGTGTATCATTAATTAAATGTTCTAATTCTCTTTCGTCTGTAGCTTCTTTTATTTTTTCTTTTAACCATGTTATATGTGTTACTAATAGTTGCCTATATTCTTTCAAATTTTTATTAAATCTTCTACTTTCCCATAAGTAATTATTTATTGATCTTATAAATTCTAGATGTGACATAGCCATTATATTCTTACTGAGTTTTATAAAATCCTAAATATTTTATGTAATAAGGACTTTCGCAGATACAAATAATTTTCCAATTATATTGTGTTTTAATTCTTGGGAAACTCAGATAATAGAATAGTAGAACCTATAGAAAAAAGCATAGTAAGTGCTATTAAAGGTAATATAATCTACGAAAAATTTAAATTTACCATAAATGCAAATTATTCGGTAGCATCAACAAACCAAAATATAGACAAAGCATTAGTATTGTATTGAAAAATTAATGGAATAACCCTAACTCCAGGAAATAAGATATGTACATCTAGATGTAAAAATTAATATGTATTAACTACAAAACATAAAATATCAGCCAGAAGTAAGATAGATAGAATCAAAATTGATGACCCTTTTGAATAATTTCTTAAAATAATAGATACTAATAACTATTTTTACAAAGAAATGGATACGACCTCAAACCTAGAAATAATAGAAGAAACAATAGGAAGACCTAGGAGAACCACAAGTGATTTACCACGAGAACATATAAAAAAGCTAACATATGATATACCAATGAATCCGCATAAGTATTATATTCTTGATCGTCCATCTGTTCCTTGTCTTTATTTCTTGTCATTCTAGGTTGACATCTGGTATGTAGTTGCTGACTCCACTACATTTGTTACATTCTTGTAGTGTATATTTTTTCCCAATAAGCTTGCAATATTGCTCCTCACTTTGTTCTGAGATAATTCCTTTTCTGATAGCTTTTGTTAAAGGTTCTTACTCTGGTTTAAGTAGTGACATTGCCCAATTACGTATTTCGAATATAACCTGGGGCCTTTGTTCATTTGCTATTGAATATATTAATAAGTGATTTCTTGAATGATATTTCCATATATTTCCTTCATCATCAACCTTTGATAATTCAGCTAATATAGTACTAATTCCTATAATTCTTTTGTTCACATAGAAAGATGGTATTTTAATTTTTAGAATAATTGGTTATGCTGTAATTTTCTCTGGGATTAAATAGTCTTGTGTCATGCTGATTTTGATTATAGTAACAACAAGTTTAATCTCGTCAAATAGTATCTCTGCTGGTGCTAAATAAAATTGGATGTAAAATAGTTGTCCTTTTGTAATTCATAAATGCTTGGTATAATTTTGGTATCATAATAAGTTCTTCCTTTGTAATGGTATAAGCTGTTGAAATAAGTCCGTATGCATAACAAGTTGTTAATAAATTTGGTTTTGTTCCTGGTAGTGCGAGTAGTTTATTATAATTTTATAGTTTATTGGTAATATATCCTTGGTGTTTCTTGCATAATTCTAAGTCTTGTATAGGTTGAGTATTTAGGAGGCTTTAGATTTTTTTGATATTTTCTATATAGGTTCTGGCTATGTGGTTATAAATTTTCTTTTCTTGGTTTAGGGATTTTGCATAAGTTTGTACTTGAGGTGGTATGAATAATTTTGATTTTTGTAAATGAGATGGGGCATAAGGTTTGTCAAAAACCTTATTCAAGTTATAATTCTTTTTCTTTGTTATTCTGGTAAATGCTTCTTCCTTAGCTTTGGATGTTCCTGCAATAATAACATTGTTAGTAGCTTGGGTTTTTAGGTGTGTCCCATCGTCACCTTCTAGATCTGGTTGTTTAAAGTGCTCTGACTGCACTGCTAGTTCTGATTTTTTACCATGGTTCGACTCCACGTATTTTGGTTCCATAGCTGACACTCTGCTGTTGAGCATCTTAAGTTGTTCTACTATCTCATTCATAATTGTTACTGAAGTAAAACAAAGGAGATGCTCTGAATTGGTATCAGAAGATAACATAAGTACATCCCTCAGAACTGGTCAGCTTGTTGAGGTACCTTTTCCAAGACTCAATGCCCTATGGGAAAACCTAATCTATAATCCTTTCTTTATTACCCAAAATGTAATCATTCCAATCTGCTCTAAAGTCTTTTACATCGGGGTGATATCAAATGTGTTCGAGCATCCACATTTGTTGCAAGATGTTACATCCCTCGAAATAGTCTTCCACATTTTTGCACCTTTTCAAGGTGCGGTAAATATCAGCTAAAACCAGTGGAACAATGGTAATGTTAGGTCTCTTCTTAAAAGCTGAAAGGACGGCGGCCAAGTTTATATCAATTTCCTCCCCCCTCTCTTGGGAACCCCATAGTTCCTAAGAAGGCCACTATAAATGCCTCATAATTATGCTTCTCCCAAGTCTGGCAGCACCCCTTGTTATAAAGTTGTTTTCCATAGAATGCAAATCCATTTTATCGTCCATATCTTTTGTAGAGAAAATCTAAAGAACCCAACCGTGCGCTAAGCAATCCATGTCCACTTGTTTGATGTGCAACAACTCCAAGAATGTTCTTGCACCAATATGCTTGGGCATCATAGGTTCTTCTTTGGGAAGGTTTTTGTCTGTACCCATGAATGCTCCTATTTCTTTGTCGCGATCCAACCCCGTGGGTTGCAACTTGTGCTCGAATTGGACCCTCAGACACAAATACCAAATCGGACACCAACTTAGATCCAGACTTTAACCTGTCTATTTTTTTCCATAAAAATTTTGGCAGAGTTTCCTCTGTTTTATGAGCTAACCACCTGCATACAAATACGTCCCAGCATACAACACAAGTATATATATATATATATGTATATATATATATATATATGCAGCCGACAAGGTCACTGCTGCAGCTAAACCGCCCAATATACATAACCGACATACAAAGTCATATAACTACCGAATTCTATATACACAAGCATCCACAGACCTCTATACAAAACAACAAAATCAGAGGACGGGAAAGGGCCCCCGTCATACCCTTAAATGTACATGAATACCAACTAAAGAAATAAGTATATATACCAAGTGTTTACTCCGAAGCAAAGGAGCACTTCAAACATCAGTCAGAGACCTTAAGCTGGCTCGCTACCGTGTACATCTGTCCCTGCAGGCATGAAACCCACCCCCGAAGAGAGGGGGTCAGCACGAAGAACGTACCGAATCTGTAAGGTATAAAGTACACAATATAGATAAGAGTAATAGACCAAATGGAGGTACATGAGTCAAACTTATAAGCAAACATCAAAATAATTCTTTAGTTAAAATATCAAACTAAGGCATACCCAAATTATATCAAGCACTTACTTGTCGGTACATAAAGTGTATAGCAAACAAGGCCAAAGTATAATGGTACGTGACTATCCAATTTATTACATACCTGCTTCCCAATAAATGACAAGGTCTTTTTTCAAGCCAACAAAGAGCCATAGCTACACTCTGGATAGGAAACTGAAAGAACTCAAACAACATATTGGGTTGGGGTTAAGGGGTAATCACATGTTCAGCTGATTAAGTTAACAGTTAACTTTGTAACATTACTAACCTCCTTTAATCTGTTATGAGTTTATTTCTAACCAAAATACAATTAGGCCCCTATAGATACCCATGTGAAACAGAGAACTAACTAAAGGATAGAAACATTCTGATGGCTATAACTTGATTCCAGAATCTGATATGAAGCAACACTACTAATATATTTAGGAGCAAGACAACCATCAAATCAAAGTTGTAACCATATTCTTAAAGTGAATCAGCAAAGAATGGGACAGAACATATACAAAATATGAAATAAGCCACGGCCCAACACAAGCATAAAGAAGAGATAAAATAAATTTGATCAAACGAACTACAGTTTTCTAGTTCTTAGTTGCAGCTTATGATATCTCAGAAATGTAAGACCTTTAGCCACTCTTATCATCTTGAAGTTGCTCATAATTTCCAAGGAATCAGCATTAAGGAGGCTTATCTACTGATTTTAAACATCAATTTGAATTATAAGCAGAATCACCCTCTCTAGCAGTGTTACTTATCTAGGACTGATGAGGGTGTGACAATAATTAACTATCTCCGAATCAGTAAACCAACCAGAGAAACAAAATTCAGCTCTCAACGCATGACAAGACTTAGTTAGTGATCCAAACACCACATCCCCAAACCTTTAAACTAGTGGAATATTAACAACACAAACACAATCATATTACTTTCCTAACGTATCAACCATAGGGTAAGTGAGCCAGGAGTTACGTATCGCCGTCCCTGCCTCACATATTATCATATAAACATAGCGTAAGTAAGCCAGGCATTACGTATCACCGTCCCTGTCTCCCACGCTCAGCATAGGTGAGTTAGGCATTACGTATCGCCATCCCCGTACACACCCATCATAATACAGAAGTAGCTAGTGTGAGTTGGGCATTACATATCACCATCCACATACCTACCCAGCGTAACATAGCAGTGAGCCGAGCATTACGTACCGCTGTCCTCGAACCCACCGTCAAAACAGCCTAACTCCATAGTAGGTCATATGCAACAAATCATCACCATAAGTTCCAAACATAAGCATAATATTCACATGTAAAGTCAAAGTCATTCATGAGATCAAAATAATATCTACGATATCTTCTGTCACTTTACAAACCTCAAACACACATCGCACGAGCCAAGACATGGCATTTAAACCCAACCATACAAACAACTCTAGTGCTACTATTCATACTCACACTCTATTTTCATACAAATTTTAACTTTCTACCTCTTATGTTGGTAAGAATTGATACTTCTTTTGATGTATAAGCATTAGGAATTTCATTAATAAATAGTGGTAAGACTGTGTCTCACATTTACAAGGTAACCTCAAACTTCACTAATTAAGCAGAAGACAACATCTTAATAATAACTGTTATCTATTCTGCCCAAAACTGATGACATTTTAGATATATAGTTACCATTGGTGAACTTCAAAATATCTTCAAATAATAGAATTCAACTTATCCGGCCACTAACTCTCAATTCTAGATCCACCTCTAAATTAACCATTAAAACCCATATTGACAGTTAGTCATCATAAACTTATGCATCGAACCTACTTGTCCTATGGGAAGAAAAGAAACGGAAGAAAACTATTGAACCTTTAAAAGAAAGATAAAACACTAGCCCGATTCCTAAGTCTATTTTGGTTCAACTAAGAGCTTTCCATATCCATACACACAAATTGGAAATAAGGTTCAATTTTTAATCATATGCTGACAGTAGGTCCCATATTTATCAATTGTCTGTTAGTTTGTTTAAAGATTGCTAAGAAAGCCAAAAACACATTCTGTGAAGGTCCCATATTTATCAATTGTCTGTTAGTTTGTTTAAAGATTTGTGAGTCAGTTCAAAATAAGCATGAGAATTAAGGAAACTCAAGTACAGAGAAAGATTAAGTATTAGAGTTAAACCAACTAAAGGAAGCGAAATGGATATGGAGCAAGGGTAGTTTTGTTGTTTCTCTTTATTTTCAAAAACTAATCCATACATAAATGATTTTCTCAGATGCTTACAAAAGTTGCATCCAAAAAAGAAATCAAATCAGAAAACCATCAAAACAACAACTATTGACCTGATTATGCCAAACCCAAGCTGTATTACATAAGTGTGAACTCAAACTCATCAAAATGTAATCCTCTGTCTAGAGCAAGGAGTAAAAAAAAGAGTTAACTGATTTCAATAAAAGGAACAATTCTCCTCAACTTTGAGTAACTTGTAGAGAACATCTTAAGAATTAAATAGCTATAAGAACATGAATAACTAAATCATAGCATCATCAACCAGCCAACCTTTTTTTACCACATATTGAACTCAGTATAAGCCTTAACAATCTACTCTACATCTACTTCCAAATTTAAGAATTGAGCTAGTCTCATAAGAAATGTTCTAAAACTTATTATAAGGGCTTGAAAAATTATATGTCCCAGACACAAGAAAAGAAAGTGCAAAAGCATGCTCAAGAACGAGTATGGCTCATGCCGAAGAACGGAATACTTTACATACCTTAAACTCTCTCTCCAACATAATTCAAATGGAAACCCACTTCAATTTATGCTTCAAATCGCCCAAAGTCATTCACCTTCTTCTCTGGCTAAACACCACCCTAAAGCAGCCCCAAAAATCTGCAAAAATGACCTCAAAACAGCCTGAAAATAGCCCCAAATCAGTCCCAAATTGCAACCCAAAATACAGCCGTCTAAAACCCAGACCAGCAACCAGAAAACCCATCTGAAAACCCATGAAATCAGTCCCAAAATGACCCAAAATATAGCAGCAAAAACACAACCCCAACATCACAATTTCCAGCTCGAAAACCACCAAGAAAATTGTCCAAAACACAGCTGAAACAGACCCACTTGGGACCCCTTTCTCTGCCACAATCTCACCACCCAAACGACCCCTAATTCGCCACAAAACCATAGGCCAAACGACCATCTTCGTCATTGTTTCTTGTTCTTGAAATGCCTCAACCCGAGAGCACCACTGAAAGGGGTTCTTGTTTTACCTTTTTTTTTCTAAGTCTAGAGGGAACTAGAAAAGTCTTGTTGAAAGGGGATACACATGAATTTATGTCAACACTCCCTTGACCCCACCCCACACACACATGGTCTAATAGCAATTTAACACAAGGGCGGTGGGGTAAGTCTTAATATTCTTAAAGACCCCAAGCCTAGGAAAATACACTTTGGCCCCCAAACTTTTTAAAATATCTAGTTTAGATTTAAAATAAAAGTACATAAATAAATACTAAACACTAAAGGTACATAACTTAGGTTTAATAAAAAATTAGGTGTTCGCAGACTTAGAGATCCAACAGAGTAGAGAGGAATAGCCTAAGAAAATGCTAACATCACGGGAGCTTTTGTGTTGCCGCCTCTACCGGCCGTCTCAAAGTTTACTATTTCTAGTAAGCTACTCCAAATGTTGCAAAATCATGCTTTGTTTGCAGGCCTAACATCCGAGGATCCATATGACTACCTGCACAATATTGCATATGTTTGCAGGAGTGTAATGGGAATGCTACATCTATCTTTGGATACTGTGAGACTTCACGTCTTTCTATTGTCACTTACAGGTAATGCTGCATTGTGGTTATCTAAACTTTCATAAGGTGGGATCACTAGTTGGGTGGAGTTACAAAAGACTTTCTTACCAAGGTTCTTCGTTATATCAAACAAGTTTAAGTTGAGGGACCGACTCATTAGCTTTCAGCAATTCCATGGTAATTCACTTATTTTGACATGGGAGTAGTTTAAAGGATGTATGAAGAGTGCTTCAGACTATGGCATTTCAGACACAACACTAGTAGAGAGTTTTTATCAAGGACTACACTCAGATAATCAAGCAAAAGTAGATGCTCTTATGGGAGGTTCGGTCTTAGGAAAACTATTTGCACAAGTTGCTGAGTAGCTGGACAAGTTGGCTGATATTCACCATGTGTGTAGACCTATATGCGAGCAACCAACTAGTTACATGGATAACTCTAATAGGAACTCTAAATAAGCAAAGATAAATGCGGAAATCTTCCATATGCTTAAGCAAAACAAAGAAGATCTGGAGAGGCTAATGAAACAGAAGCAAGATGTACATACTCCAGAGGGTAGTCGAGAAAGCCACTACACGAAGGATGCAAGCCATGAGGAAGAAAGTGGTAGGAGCAGTTGGTTCATGCTACCGCACCATAATTTGTGGAAGTTCTAGAGTCGAAGATATGCTTGCCCAGTTGGTAGAGAAGGCCAATACAAATGAGGAGATTTTAAGAGAGATCAAGTTTGACATTATCAAAATAAACTACAAAGTTGACCAACATTCGAAGATAATTCAACAGCTTAATATCCAATTTGGACTTGTATCAGCACAACTAGAGTAGATTCAGAATGGTACGATGAAAGAGGCAAAGTCTGGTGAGAAGGGCTCACTAAATCTTAGAGAATTCTGAGTACTCAAGATGTCTAAGTTGTACCATGACAATAAATCAGGTGCTACTTGGGAGGCAACCCAAACACTTTGATATTTTAGCACAGTTTTGAGTTTATTTTTAATTTTTAAATTTTGAGTTTATTGCTTGTTTTTGTTTTAATTGATATTTTTAACATTGGGTTTGTTGCATTTAAGGTGCAAGTGCATTATAGGGGAGCATACAGGTTCATGACAAAGATTTTAGGTTTTGCTGAGAATTGCATCTGATGCAGTATTCCAACTAGGCTTATGAGTTATATTGCACTTTACAACTCGTAATCCTATCTCATAGAGAGTTACAGTGAGGAGGTTAAGTTTGCACTCCATCTATGAGCCAACTTTATGACTCGTAGTCCAAACTATGAGTCGTGAATGGTGTTCATAGAACCCAATAATGTTTTTTGAATTTTATCTAAGTGTTGAGTGGTCCATGAGACCATAACTTATGAGTTGTAGACCAAGCTATGACTCGTAGTCGGAGTTTTGTAGACCCGACCCAGTGATTTTAATGTGTGGACTTGGTAAAGTATAAAAAGAGGTCAAAATTATTTTGACCCCATTTTTAACCCTAACCACTGATAATTACCCCAATTTCTTTCCCCAACCTTTTTCCAACCATTTTTCTAGCACACAACTCTTTTTTTGGCAAGAAAATCTAGCGTTTAGGGTTTATTGAGCATTTATCTTAGTTTTCTCTCTCCATTTTATCTACACACTTGGTTAATTTCTTGGTTAAGTTTTAACTCCTACATTTACCATGTTTTTGAAATTTTGAGTAGATAAATATATTGAGTTGGTGTGCGAGCCTTTGATTCTTGCTTGAATATGAATTGTTAATGAAAGAATAGGGTTTCCATGAACTTGATTGATTGTTTATACCCTAATACAAGTGCTATATATTTGATATTAAAGTTGAGTGCCAGTGATGTCATCATTCTTGTTAAATTGAATGGTTGATTAATGGGTTATAACAGTGTAATGATTTCTAGTGCTCAGGAGGGTGATTTTTTGTAGGCTATATTGACTTAGTCGGAGTCATAGGTCAATTGAATCTTGTTGTGTTTCTGTTGAACTTTACCCCAAGTGCATTTGAATGTGATTAAATGATTCTTGTTTCTAATTTGGCGGTGGTGCTATAGGTATACATTTGAATGAATTTGGGGAAGGATGAGTTGATTGGGTGTTGATTTCTAAATCCTACTTGATGGGGGTAAATTTATTTTGAAATCATGTTTGGGATATGGGTTAACTTGTGTTTACCATATAAGCATCATGTAGTTGCTTCAATGTTGCTTGGATAGTATTTAAATTATTAGTAGTGTCTATATGATGAGTTGAGCTAAATCAGGTACTTGGAAAATCTCATTCACGAAAGTCTTTTACGACTCGTAGATGAGGCTATGAGTCATAGTTGCCTCTCGTGGGAAGTTCCAGTGATGTGATGTTCTGAATATTCATCATACGATACCTTCTACGAGTAGTAGATAGGTCTCGTTGACTCTTGCCTATTTTATGTTTGCTCCTTGGAACTTTATAAATAAACCTGTTTAAGACCAGTACTTCAAACTATAACTCGTAACTAGATTTCATACCATCTTCCAATGTTCTATTTTGTTGTGTACATCTGGTCTACGGAACCACTTTACGACTCGTAGTTCCACCTATGACTCACAGTTGGTCCTTGTAGTACCTGGCTGCAACTCATCCAATGAACTTTTCTTGCTTTTCTTTCTTAATTGTTGGAGCTAATCATGGTTCACCGACTTTTGATTTGTAAGTGCTATGGCGCCAAAGGGACAATGCTCAAAAATTAATGCATTTAGAAGGAAACTCATTGACAAGCCTATAGATATAGAGCATTCAGGTGATGCACAAACCCAGTTGAGTTGATCAATGGAGAATTATGAACTCAAGCTCGTGATGATAGTCCTTCCCAATTTGATGTGGAAGGTGATGATGAGAGTGATAATGGTTCACGCCAGATGACTCCCTCAGATACGGAGTCTAGTTCAGAGGATGGCCCCCAGGATAGAGGAGATGCCCAGTCCTCTGTGGCCCCATCATCTTCTCAAGGAGTGGATCCTACTTATCGGTGGGGTGTCGAGGGAGTGGAGGCTACATTCATAGAGGGTATGCAACTAAAGGGGCAAGGCAGGACCATGCGGTAAATATATAAGTAGCCTCAAGTGATTGCTGATGGATTGAGGCATGTCCTAGGACCGAGGGACACGATAACATAATATGGGCTTGACTGGCTGACGATAAGCTTGGACAATATGCCCTACTTATTGTATGGGAATTTTATGCAACTTATGTAACCACTATTATTCATGATTTTCCCAAGGGGAAGAGACCTCTCACACAATCGAGATTACGAGAGGTACTAGTGAAAGGGCTACGGGTCAATATTTCGAAGGTGATGATCCACCGTGTACTTTTTAGTCCCAAGTACAGAGCCCCGAGGTCGACTGCTGAGTTTGATGACCAATTACAACGGGCTCAAATAACATTGATTTCTAAGGATCAAGTACAGAGGACCGAGTTATTGATATAGGTGGCTTGTTACATTGCAAGCACGGGGCAGAGCCTACTTGGGTCACCACACATATAAAGCCTATTGTAAAGGCTTCACTATCTTTCCCTACCAAATTTTTGTTGGTGGTGGTTAGATGTCACATTCGTCCCACACTAGCAAATAACACACTTACAGTGGAGCGAGCGATATTGGTGTCCAGCATGTTGGCCGACTATGATATTGATTAGGCCTGACTCATAGCGGAGCAAATTCATGAGTTAGCTCTTAAGAAGGCCACTTGTATGCCATTTTTGATTTTAATCTATAGACTCTATATCGCATCCAAGGTGTAGATATTACATCATCTTAACCAATTGGTATCGGCCCTACCAACCTACATCCCAGCTTGATAAAGGTTGATGAGAACCCTGTGGCACTTTAGAGGACACAAACTCTTCCTATGCTTTAGATGTTTGCTCCAGAGCCACCACAGGAGGATTCGATGAATGCCCCTACTACTAGTCTAGCTGCTACTACTGATGAGAGACCCCAATAGCCTGAGGTGGTCGATGTTGTGGGGGTTCCCACTTCAGCTGGTCCTACACTAGAGACTGTTACATCACAGACTCCTACTGGGCATAGTTCACATGTCCATAGTTTCTATTCAAGTCATGGCATAACGGTTATCACGGACTGAGGCTCAGTTGTCTCAGCTCATTTAGTAGCTCAAGCCATGGGTCTGGTTGACTGTTGCGGTCTCAGAGGAGCAATTCAAGGCATTTACTTTATCTAATGTTTAGGATTGTATTTCTACGATGGATGCCCGCATTGATGCCTTTGAGAATCGGGTGCAAAAAAGGTTAGCCAAGGCTCAACCATCATATTTGTCAGCTATATATGAGGAGATTACAAAACTTAGGGCTTACTTGACTTCTTCACAATGGTGCCAGTTACAGTTCTAGAGTGTACACCTTTGGAGCCACTATTTGATTTGTTTGCCATGGAGGATTCCATATATCCTTCCTGTGGTGAGAGACCCCTTATGGAAGGTGATGACATAGAGAAGAGGCATGTGTATATAAAGATCTTTGAGGTTGATAATAGGAGGCAGAGGATGAGCTCAGGCGAATCTTGAGGATATCGAGGTGAGAGAGGAGCTAAGACTAGCCCAGGAGCGTGATTGAGTGATGGGTATTGGCTCATCTGGTTTGGCTGTTGTGCAGACTACCTTACAAGTGGGAGTTGATAAGATGCAGCCCGAGACTGGTACTTAGGCACCATAATATGTTTGTTTTTGACCCCTTGAATTTTATTTGATATTGGTATTGTACATTGAGGACAACATATATTTTTTTCGATGGGTTTAGGCAATTATGGACTAGGGTGAAGTCTGAGTAGCTTTTGGTCTATAACTAACCCAAATTTTGATCCCGAGGTTTTCTTCCTTGTGATCTTTCTCCTCGTGGATATTTAATTTTTATTGAATCGGTATATCTAGAATGTTTTAGAGGATATTTGTAGCATGTAGTTCTTGAACTTATGGCATGTACAATGCGTTAATGATTGTTTTGAAATATTTTTAAAATTGGTACCCACCAAAATTTTTGATTAGTAGTTATATTGCAACCATGCATACTTGGGTGCTTAGCAATATTTGTCTTGATGAGTGAGGGTAATTGAGATGTGAAGCATGATCTGTGAGTTTCTTGTTGATAATTTATGCAGTGTTACTTATCTAGGACTGATGAGGGTGTGACAATAATTAACTATCTCCAAATCAGTAAACCAACCAGAGAAACAAAATTCAGCTCTCAATGCATGACGAGACTTAGTCAGTGATCCAAATACCAAATCCCAGACCTTTAAACTAGTGGAATATTAACAACACAAACACAATTATATTACTTTCCTAACGTATCAACCATAGGGTAAGTGAGCCAGGAGTTATGTATTACCATCCCTGCCTCACATATTATCATACAAACATAGCGTAAGTAAGCCAGGTATTACGTATCGTTGTCCCTGTCTCCGACCACCCAGCGTAGCATAGTAGTGAGCCGAGCGTTACATACCACCATCCCCGAACCCATCATCAAAACAGCCTAACTCCAGAGTAGGTCATATGCACCAAATCATCACCATAAGTTCCAAACATAAGCACAATATTCACATGCAAAGACAAAGTCATTCATGAGATTAAAATAATATCTACGATATATTCTGTCACTTTAAAAACCTCAAACATACATCACACGAGCCGGGACATGGCATTTAAACCCAACCATACAGATAACTCTAGCACTACTATTCATACTCACACTCCATTTTCATACAATCTTTTGATGTATAAGCATTAGGAATTTCATTAATAAACAGTGGTAAGACTGTGTCTCACATTTACAAGGTAACCTCAAACTTCACTAATTAAGCAGAAGACAACATCTTAATAATAACTATTATCTATTCTGCCCAAAACTGATGACATTTTAGATATATAGTTACCATTGGTGAACTTCAAAATACCTTCAGATAACATAATTCAACTTATCCAGCCACTAACTCTCAATTCTAGATCCACCTCTAAATTAATCATTAAAACCTATATTCACAGTTAGTCACCATAAACCTATGCATCGAACCTACTTGTCCTATGGGAAGAAAAGAAACAGAAGAAAACTATTTAACTTGAAAAAGAAAGATAAAAGACTAGCCTGATTCCCAAGTCTATTTTTGTTCAACTAAGAGCTTTCCATATCCATACACACAAATTGGAAATAAGGTTCAATTTTTAATCATACGCTGACAGTAGTTCCCATATTTATCAATTGTCTGTTAGTTTGTTTAAAGATTTGTGAGTCAATTCAAAATAAGCATGAGAATTAAGGAAACTCAAGTATTGGAGAACAGAGAAAGATTAAGTATTAAAGTTAAACCAACTAAAGGAAGTGAATTGGATATGGAGCAAGGGTAGTTTTGTTGTTTCTCTTTATTTTCAAAAACTAATCCATACATAAATGATTTTTCCTGATGCTTACAAAAGTTGCATCTATAAAAGAAATCAAATCAGAAAACCATCAAAACAATAACTATTGACTTGATTATGCCAAACCCAAGCTGTATTACATAATTGTGAACTCAAACTCATCCAAATGTAATCCTCTTGTCTAGAGCAAGGAGTAAAAAAAAGAGTTAACTGATTTCAATAAAAGGAACAATTCTCCTCACCTTTGAGTAACTTGTAAAGAACATCTTGGACATCTTAAGCATTAAATAGCTATAAGAATATGAATAACTGAACAATTCTCCTCAACTTTGAGTAACTTGTAGAGAACATCTTAAGCATCAAATAGCTATAAGAATGTGAATAACTGAATCATAGCATCATCAACCAGCCAACCTTTTTTTTTACCACATATTGAACTCGGTATAAGCCTTAACAATCTACTCTACATCTACTTCCAAATTTAAGAATTGAGGTAGTCTCATAAGATATGTTCTAAACATTATTATAAGGGCTAGAAAAATTATATGTCCCAGACACAAGAAAAGAAAGTGCAAAAGCATGCTAAAGAACGAGTATGGGTCATGCCGAAGAACGGAATGCTTTACATACCTTAAACTCTCTCTCCAACATAATTCAAATGGAAACCCACTTCAACTTACGCTTCAAATTGCCCAAAGTTGTTTACCTTCTTCTCTGGCTAAAGACAACCCTAAAGCAGCCCCAAAAATCTGCAAAAATAACCTAAAAACAACCTGAAAATAGCCCCAAATCAGTCCCAAATCGCAATCCAAAATATAGCCATCTAAAACCTACACCAGCAACCACAAAACCCATCTGAAAACCCATGAAATCAGTCCCAAAATGACCCAAAATATAGCAGCAAAAACATAGCCCCAAAATCACAATTTCCAGCTCGAAAACCACTAAGAAAATTATCCAAAATGCAGCTGAAACAGACCCACTTGGGACCCCTTTCTCTGCCACAATCTCACCACCCAAACGACGCCTAATTCGCTGCAAAACCACCAGCGAAATGACCCTCTTCATCATTGTTTCTTGTTCTTCAAATGCCTCAACCCGAGAGCACCACTGAAGGGGGTTCTTGTTTTACCTTTTCTTTTTTTTTTTCTAAGTCTAGAGGGAACTAGAAAAGTCTTGTTAAAAGGGGATACACATGAATTTATGTCAACACTCTCTTGACCCCACCCCATACACACATGGTCCAATAGCAATTTAACACAAGGGGGGTGGGGCAAGTCTTAATATTCTTAAAGATCCCAAGCCTAGAAAAATACACTTTGGCCCCCAAACTTTTCAAAATATCTAGTTTAGATTCAAAATAAAAGTACATAAATAAATACTAAACACTAAAGGTACATAACTTAGGTTTGATAAAAAATTAGGTGTTCACAGACTTAGAGATCCAACAGAGTAGAGAGGAATGGCCTAAGAAAATGCTAACATTACAGGAGCTTTTGTGTAGCCGCCTCTACTGGCCGACTCAAAGTTTACTATTTCTAGTGAGCTACTCCAAATGTTGCAAAATCATGCTTTGTTTGTGGGCCTACCATCCGAGGATCCATATGACCACCTGTACAATATTACATATATTTGCAGGAGTGTAATGGGAATGCAACATCTGTCTTTAGATGTTGTGAGACTTTGTGTCTTTCTATTGTCACTTACAAGCAATGCTGCGTTGTGGTTATCTGAACTTTCATAAGGTGGGATCATTAGTTGGGTAGAGTTGCAAAGGACCTTCTTACCAAGGTTCTTCGTTATATCAAACAAGTTTAAGTTGAGGGACCGACTCATTAGCTTTCAGCAATTCCATGGTAATTCACTCATTTTGACATGGGAGCAGTTTAAAGGATGTATGAAGAGTGCTTTAGACCATGGCATTTCAAACATAACACTAGTAGAGGGTTTTTATCGAGCACTACACTCAGATAATCAAGAAAAAGCAGATGCTCTTATGGGAGGTTCGGTCTTAGGAAAACCATTTGCAGAAGTTGCTGAGTAGCTGGACAAGTTGGCTGATATTCACCATGTGTGTATACCTATATGCGAGCAACCAACTAGTTACATGGATAACTCTAATAGGAACTCTGAATAAGCAAAGATAAATGCGGAAATCTTCCACATGCTTGAGCAAAACAAAGAAGATCTGGAGAGGCTAATGAAACAGAAGCAAGATGTAAATACTCCAGAGGGTAGTCGAGAAAGCCACTACATGAAGGATGCAAGCCATGAGGAAGAAAGTGGTAGGAGCAGTTGGTTCATGCTACCACACCATAATTTGTGGAAGTTCTAGAGTTGAAGATATGCTTGCCCAGTTGGTAGAGAAGGAATAATACAAAAGAGGAGATTTTAAGAGAGATCAAGTTTGATATTATCAAAATAAACTACAAAGTTGACCAATATTCAAAGGCAATTCAACAGCTTAATAGCCAGTTTGGACTTGTATCAGCACAACTAAAGTAGATTCAGAATGGTACGATGAAAGAGGCAAAGTCTGGTGAGAAGGGCTCACCAAATCTTGGAGAATTCTGAGTACTCAAGATGTCTAAGTCGTGCCATGACAATAAAACAGGTGCTACTTGGGAGGCAACCTAAACTCTTTGATATTTTAGCACAGGTTTGAGTTTATTTTCAATTTTTGAATTTTATGTTTATTGCTTGTTTCTGTTTTGATTGATATTTTTAACATTGGGTTTGTTGCATTTAAGGTGCAAGTACATTTAAGGGGAGCATACAGGTTCATGAAAAAGATTTTAGGTTTTGTTGAGAATTGCATTTGATGCAGTATTCTGACTAGGCTTATGAGTCGTATTACACTTTACGACTTGTAATCCTATCTCATAGAGAGTTATAGTGAGGAGGTTAAGTTTGCACTCCATCTATGAGCCAACGTTGTGACTCGTAGTCAAAACTACGAGTTGTGAATGGGGTTCATAGAACCCAAGAATGTTTTTTGAATTTTATCTAAGTATTGAGTGGTCCAGGAGACCATGACTTATGAGTCGTAGACCAAGCTATGACTCATAGTCGGAGTCTTGTAGACCCGACTCAGTGATTTTAAAGTGTGGACTTGGTAAAGTATAAAAGGGGGTCAAAATTATTTTGACCCCATTTTTAACCCTAATCACTGATAATTACCCCAATTTCTTTCCCCAACCTTTTTCCAACCATTTTTCTGGCGCATTAACTCTTTTCTTGGCAAGAAAATCTGGCGTCTAGGGTTTATTGAGCGTTTATCTTAGTTTTCTCTCTCCATTTCATCTACACACTTGGTTAATTTCTTGGTTAAGTTTTAACTCCTACATTTACAGTGTTTTTGAAATTTTGAGTAGATAAATGTATTGAGTTGGTGTACGAGCCTTTGATTCTTGCTTGAATGTGAATTCTTAATAAAAGAATAGGGTTTCCATGAACTTAATTGATTGTTTATACCCTAATACAAGTGCTATATATTTGATATTAAAGTTGAGTGCCAGTGATGTCATCATTCTTGTTAAATTGAATGGTTGAGGGTGATTTTGTGTGGGCTATATTGACTTAGTCAGAGTCATTGGTCGATTGACTCTTGTTGTGTGTCTGTTGAACTTTACCCCAAGTGCATTTGAATGTGATTAAATGATTCTTGTTTCTAATTTGGCGGTGGTGCTATAAGTATACATTTGAATGAATTTGGGGAAAGATGAGTTGATTAGGTGTTGATTTCTAAATCCTACTTGATAGGGGTAAATTTGTTTTGAAATCATGTTTGGGATATGGGATAACTTGTGTTTAGCATATGAGCATCATGTAGTTACTTCAATGCTGCTTGGATAGTATTTAAATTATTAGTAGTGTCTATGTGATGAGTTGAGCTAAATCAGGTACTTGGAAAATCTCATTCATGAAAGTCTTTTACGACTCGTAGATGAGGCTATGAGTCATAATTGCCTCTCCTGGGAAGTTCCAGTGATGTAATGTTCTGAATATTCATCATATGATACCTTCTATGAGTCATAGATAGGTCTCATAGACTCTTGCCTATTTTATGTTTGCTCCTTGGAACTTTATAAAAAAACCTGTTTACGACTAGTAGTTCCAACTATGATTCGTAACTAGATTTCATACCATCTTCTAATGTTCTATTTTATTGTGCACATCTGGTCTATATAACCACTTTACGACTCATAGTTCCACCTACGACTCACAGTTGGTCCTCGTGGTACCTGGCTGCAACTCATCTAATGAACTTTTCTTGCTTTTCTTTCTTAATTGTTGGAGCTAATCATGGTTCACCGACTTTTGATTTGTAGGTGCTATGGCGCCAAAGGGACAATGCTGAAAAATCAAGGAATTTAGAAGGAAACTCATTGACGAGCCTATAGATATAGATCATTCGAGTGATGCGCAGACCCAGTTGTGTTGATCAATGGAGAATTATGAACTCAAGCTCGTGGTGATAGTCCTTCCCAATCTAATGTGGAAGGTGATGATGAGAGTGATAATGGTTCACCCCAGTTGACTCCCTCAGATACGGAGTCTAGTTCAGAGGATGGCCCCCAAGATAAAAGAGATACCCAGTCCTCTGTGGCCCCATCATCTTCTCGAGGACTGGATCCTACTCATCGGTGGGGTGTCAAGGGAGTGGAGGCTATATTCATAGAGGGTATGCAACTAAAGGGGTAAGGCAGGACCATGCGGTCAATATATAAGTAGCCTCAAGTGATTGCTGATGGATTGAGCCATGTCCTAGGACCGAGGGACACGATAACATAATATGGGCTTGACTGGCTGATGATAAGCTTGGACAATATACCCTACTTATTGTATGGGAATTTTATGCAACTTACATAGCTACTATTATTCATGATTTTCCCAAGGGGAAGAGACCTCTCACACAATCGAGATTACGAGAGGAACTAGTGAGAGGGCTACGGGTTGATATTTCGAAGGTGATGATCCACTGTGTACTTTTTGGTCCCAAGTACAGAGCCCCGAGGTCGACTGCTGAGTTTGATGACCGATTGCAGCGGGCTCAAATAACATTGATTTCTAAGGATCAAGTATAGAGGACCGAGTTATTGATATGGGTGGCTTGTCACATTGCGAGCAGGGGGCAACCCACACTAGCAAATAACACACTTACAGTGGAGCGAGCGATATTGGTGTCCAACATATTGGCTGACTATGATATTGATTAGGCTTGACTCATAGCGGAGCAGATTCATGAGTTAGCTCTCAAGAAGGCCACTTGTATGCCATTTTTTATTTTAATCTACAGACTCTATATCGCATCCAAGGTATAGATGTTACATCATCTTAACCAGTTGGTATCGGCCCTACACAACCTAGATCCCAGCCTTATAAAGGTTAATGAGAACCTTGGGGCACTTTAGAGGACACAACCTCTTCCTATGCTTGAGATATTAGCTCCAGAGCCACCACAGGAGGATTCGATAAATGCCCCTACTACTAGTACAGCTGCTACTACTGATGAGAGACCCTAACAGCCTGAGCCGGTCGATGTTGAGAAGGGTCCCACTTCAGCTGCTCCTCCACTAGAGGCTGCTACATCACAGACTCCTATCGGGCATAGTTCACATGTCTATAGTTTCTATTCAAGTCATGGCATAACGGTTATCATGGACTAAGGCTCAGTTGTCTCAGCTCATTTAGCAGCTCAAGCCATGGGTCTGGTAGACTGTTGCGGTCTCAAAGGAGCAATACAAGGCATTCACCTTATCTACTGTTTAGGATTGTATTTCTATGGTGGATGCCCGTATTGATGCCTTTGAGAATCGGGTGCAATAAAGGTTAGCCAAGGCTCAATCATCATATCTGCTAGCTATATATGAGAAGATTACAAAACTTAGGGCTTACTTGACTTCTTCACAATGGTGCCAGTTACAGTTCTAGAGTGTACCCCTTTGGAGCCGCTATTTGATTTGTTTGCCATGGAGGATTCCATATACCCTTCCTGTGGTGAGAGACCCCTTATGGAGGGTGATGACATAGAGAAGAGGCATGTGCATATAAAGATCTTTGAGGTTGATAATAGGAGGCAGAGGATGAGCTCAGGCGAATCTTGAGGATATCGAGGTGAGAAGAAGAGCTAAGACTAGCCCAGGAGCGTGATTGAGTGATAGGTATTGGCTCATCTGGTTTGGCTATTGCACAGACTACCCTACAAGTGGGAGATGATCAGATGCAGCCCGAGACTGGTGCTTAGGTACCAAAATATATTTGTTTTTTACCCCTTGTATTTTATTTGATATTGGTATTGTACATTGAGGACAACGTATATGTTTTTCAATGGGTGTGGGCAGTTATGGACTAGGGTGAAGTCTGAGTAGCTTTTGGTCTATAACTAACCCAAATTTTGATCCCAAGGTTCTCTTGCCTGTGATCTTTCTCCTCGTGGATATTTAATTTTTATTGAATTGGTATGTCTAGAATGTTTTAGAGGATTTTTGTAGCATATAGTTCTTGAACTTATGGCATGTACAATGCTTTGATGATTGTTTTGAAATATTTTGAAAATTGGTACCCACTAAAATTTTTTATTAGTAGTTATATTGCAACCATGCATACTTGGGTGTTTAGTAATATTTGTCTTGATGAGTGAGGGTAATTGAGATATGAAGCATGATCTGTGAGTTTCTTGTTGATAATTTATGCAATTCCATGTGTAAGTGACCTTATTTTGCCAGATTCATGCATATTTTGTGCTAATTCAGAACTTGCCCAGTTACTCTATGTTGGATTGTAAATTAAATGGATTAGGAGGTGATCCTAGGCCTCTGTTCTTTAAAATAATCCACTTTAGCCTTAAATAATTTACCAAATAATGTTTAATTCCTTGTTCTAAATATTTGAGCCTAACATGTACCACTTCTTTCTGAAATACCTAATTAGCCTAGCCTTGTCTAATGATGAACCTTGAGATTGGCCCTGGTCTGTCCTTGAGCATTGTGAACCTTGACTGAAGCAAAATGCCTAAGTTGAGGATTGCTACCAAAAGTGGCCCTGGTTTAGGGATTAGATATTTTATACTTCAATATAGGCTAAAAGCCTAAGTTGAGGGTGGCCGGTATGAAGGTGAAAGCACAAAATTAAGGTGGTGAGTTGGGAATGAGTTGAAAAAGAAGAAAATCATGTATCAGGAGAAAGAAAATAAAAAAGATGGCTTAGATTGAGATTAGAAGCAAAATGATATGTTAAAAAGAGGCAAAAGCTAACCAATAAGAAGAAAATAATTGAAAAAGCTTGAATATGAAGAAAAAGGGAGAATAAGTTGAAATGATTGTGTTGGTAAGGATTAAGTGGTGAAAATTAGGGTTCAAGGATGTTCTTTAGTCACTATGTTTCCAAAAATGCCTTACCAATGCCCCATGATCCTACGCTACAAGCCTAGAAAGTCCTAGAGTGATCCTAGTCCAGCTAATTAAAAATCTGAGTCATAAGCACAGAGGCAAGCCTATGGTATTAGTCAATGTGCATGAATATCTTTGTGAGTGTGAGTATGTTTGCACAGTCCCAGTGTTAATCTTGAAATCATCATTGAGTGTGCTACTTGGGACTTCTTTCTACGAGGGTATCTACATTGCATTGTTAGCATTTGACTTGTTTAGTAATTGTGGATTATGGATATTCTCTTGCCTATCGCATTTGTGTTTTCAGATGCATCATTATGTTTTAGTTTACAAAAATAGCTATTTGATCTTGTTTTAAAATGTTGGTGTGGATACCTAAGCTTGAATTGTGCAAGATATATGCCATTAGTTCTGTTCTCTGTGTTGTTGTGCTATCTAGTTAGATTGAGTCATCGCTTGAGGACAAACAACATTTTAAGTTGATGGTATTGATGTGCTATGAAAATACAACACATTTGATGCCTAAAACATTAGATTTTGTGTCTTCTCAATGTGATATTTATGGCTTTTACGTATTTTTGTGTTTATTCTTACAGGAAAAGCAAGTTGGCATAATTTTGGGAAAAGTTGCAGGTTTTGCTGATTTTTGAAGATATATGAGACCCTTTATGAGTCGTATCTCAGTTTAAGAGTCATAAAGGTAGCCTCGTGGAGATTTCCAGCGTTGAAGCAAACACTATAGTTCTGCCCCACGAAACCAAGTTATGAGTTGTAGACTAGTCTACGAGCATATTGCAAGATTTCGTAGAAATTTCCAGTGTTTCCAGTATTGGACCAAGTGCTGTAGATATGGACTACAAGAGGACAATATGAGTCATAAATCAGACTACAACTCTGAAGATGTTTCATAGCAGTGAAGTCCAAGATCCAAAAGTTGAATACAAAAGCCCGATTACGACTCGTGGCCATAGCTACTAGTCATAACTGCAAGTCGTAGGGTGCGCCGATCAGTTTTTCTAATTATTTTAGTGACTGGTTTGTAAATACTATAAATAGTAAATACTAAGTCATTTAAATATAGCTTTTTTAGATTTTTTTTTCATAGTTTACTGCTAAAGATATTGTAGAGAGGAAGGAATTAGAGTATTTTTAGGGTTTTAGTTTTGGAAACTAAATTTTGGGGAAGAGATTCAATTGTATATTCAACTCATCTTTTAATCCTGTGATTCTCTATACAAATTGGGTTTTCTTATTCTTCAATCTTCTTTCATAAGTGATTAACCATGTCTTCTTTATTCATTGTTTCTTTATTTGCCCAAGATATGAGTAGCTGAACCCATAACTTAGGGTTGTGGGAACCATGAAAATATAACTTAGAAAGCTCGAATTATTTGCAATTCTTAGAATGGGTATTTACATGTATTAATATTTTCTCTTCATTTTGAATGCTTTCTAATAGTGGCCAACATCTATACTTGCGTAGTGCTTCCTTCTCTATCTAGGTGGTAATGAATAGGAAAAGAGATTGATTAACAAGATTCGATGATGTGTTCTCGTCTAATCAAATGAACTTGACCAAAAAGAGGTTGACTGGGACTATGGGTAATGGTTAGTTGAGCACACGATGGAGATGGGTCAAGTCCTATAGTGAAAATTGACTTTCATATTTGACCAAAGCATTGGAAGAACTTAAATTACCGTCCTACATGCGATATTCTAGTTGAGAATTGTGATATCGGGAGATGTTGAGTTAGTGAATCATGGGAAACATAATGCCCAAGTTGCTCTCCATTATTGATTGTCTTATATTTTAGTAATTTAGTTTACTTTGCTATCAATCATTGCAAACCCCCCCTATTTTTGGGAATTGAGTTAGTTAATTCTTGAATTGTTTATTCGTGAATGAATTTGTAAAGTCCTTGATGCGCTGTAAAAATATAGCACATTTAATGCCTAAAACATGGGATTTTGTGTGTTCTCAATATAATTTTTTTTTGTTTTTCTGTGTTTTTGTAGAAAGTACAGGTTGGCTTGATTTTGGGAAAAGTTACAAATTTTGTTGATTTTCAACGCCTATGGACTCTACTACGAGTCATAGAGGCTATCTCGTACTAGCTAACAATGTTCAAAAATAAAATCTGATAATTTAAAGTTCAACCATACGAGCTTAAGGTATGATTCGTAGTCCCCTCTAAGACTCGTAAAGGGAGGACTCGTAGTAATAGATAGTGTTGATCAAAATTGGACCAAGAAATATAAGAGTGGATTACGAGAAGGTACTATGAGTCGTAGACCAGACAATGACTTGTAGAGGTTTATTGTAGCAATGAAGTCCAAAATATCAAGTACTAGCAATGAAAGCCCGAATACGATTCATAGGGCATCCTATGAGTTGTAATTGCGAGCCGTAGCAGATGTTGGCCAGATTTTCTAATTATTTTAAGGACTATTTTGTAAATACTATAAATAGTATATTTTAGGGTTTTAGGGCAGCTTTCATTCATTGTTGAGATTTTAGACAGATTTTTAGAGAGGTTTTAGAGTAGAATTTTAGGGTTTATCATTGGAGACTCAAATTTGGAGATTAGATCCACTTGTGGATTAATTTCATCATTCAAGCTTGTCATTGCGAGGCTCGACGTCGAAATTGTCTAACTCCGATTACAAATTAAGTCTGAGTTAAGGATGTATCTTTGGCATATGTTTTGGTACTATAGGAGGTCTGTATTTACAGCCCTACATGAAGGAAGACCAAGGCCCAAATACACCCTAAGTAACTTTGCTAAATGGGCTAACACTTTAAGTAAAAGAAAAATCTGCAATTGGACAGCCCAAGT
>DF363819.1:21928-32960 GCA_000787875.1 Solanum virginianum | reverse complement strand
GGTAGAGGTAGACTGAAGAAGTATTGGGGGGAGGTGATCAGACAAGATATGGCAAAACTTGATATCACCGAGGACATGACCTTAGATAGAAAGAAGTGGAGGTTGCGAATTAGAGTAGCAGCTAATTGGTTAGTAGGTTTAGGTGGTTGTCTGGCTTGGGGTATAGTAGTGTAGCCGGAATAGTCGTGTTTTATATCATGTGTTGTCATTATCTATCGTATATGTGTTACTTTTATCGCATTTACATACTGTCATGTGCTTTTCGTTATTAGTCGCTCTTTCTGTTCCCTTTACTTTCCTTTCCTTTTTGTCATATCTAGTTTATTCTGCTTATGGATTTTTGAGACGAAGGTCCCAAGAAACAACCTTTCTACTTCTAGGAAGTAGTGATAAGGTCTGCGTACATTCTACACTCTCCAAACCCCACTTGTCGAATTTCACTGGATATGTTATTGTTGATGATGATGATGGAAAGATAGTAGCTTGTGCTTCCACATAACTTAAATTACATGAAAAATTATGAGTCGTGAATTAAAATTGACGGTTATAGTATTTGCGCTAAAGATCTTGCATCACTTTATTTACTATTGATCATTGTTGCATATTGAATAGCTTTATAATTTGATAAGGAGATTGTTGAAACTACAGATTTCTGCACCTTTTTTTTTTACTTTGAGAAAATCAACGGATTAGTCAAATAAAGTAATATTAACTAAATATCATCGATGTTGATTGCCGGTTCGTTACATTTTAATTTATCAAATTTCAAATCAAAATTAAAAAAATGGACAGATGCCCCTCGATTATAATTGACTCGATCGGTCAATTCTCTATCTGACCCACATTAAATTGATGTTGTCCAAGTCAATTGTCGGTGAATTTTAATTTAAAAAGATTGAAGACATTTATCAAACCCTCAATTTCTTTTTATCTATTTTTAGTGGTGTGATAGCTTGGTCTTAGACGGTCCAAACTTAATATCAGCACTAGCTACCTTATGCATATGTTACTTTTTATCTCTATCTACGTGAGATAAAAAATTGATATATTTTTAAAAAATTTAAGTTGTTAATTATTGTATTTAAGTTTATTTTATTTTGATTTTAATATTTACATGATTTAAATAATTGATTAGATTGATATAGTACAATCACAGTTAAAATAGCTGAAAAAATAATTTATTTGAAGTAATATTGTAAAATCACAATTGAAGCAATCGAAGAAATAACTAAAAGAAATGAAATAGTAAAATTCAACCGTTGAAGTGTGCACGTCAATTAGCATCTACATTAAAAAAGACTAAATGAAAAAAATCACAAAATATTTTTATCAACCCCATATAATAAAGGAAATATAGGTATTTATTTTTACGCCAGCACGATCCAACATATTTTTTTTTGTCTCAATTTATGTGACAACAATAGATTTTTTGGAACATATCTTTTAAAATTTTAAGTTGTTAATTATAATATTTGAGTTTGTTTTATCCTAATTTTAATATTTACTTAACTTAAAATAATTTATTAGGTTAATATAATAAAATTACAATCGAAGCAGTTACGAAATAATTCATTCGAGATGATATTGTAAAGCAGCCAAATAAATCATTAATTAAAATGACATAATAAAATTCAGTAGTTGAAGCACATCAATCAGCAGCAGCTTTAAAAAGATTAAACTAAAAAAATCGTAAAACATTTTTATGAACCCCTCATATAATAAAGGAAAAAAAAACAAATAGCTCAAGCAGACATGTCATCCAACAGTTGCTTACTCCTTCACATTTATTAAATAGTAAAATGATATTGTTGGTGCATTACAGACTGACATGTCCTTTGTGGTTAATAGAGGATAATAATCAAGTTAGGTAACCAGGAATTTAAAAAATATATCAAAAACGTACACAGGCTAAATAAATAAAAATAAACTGAAATTAAAAATAGAACAAAATCAAGAAAGCAATACTTTAATTCTACATAATATTGTAGCTTAACATCCAGTTATGCAAACTACTGTGGGAACTCATGTAAATATATCCCCATTGACTAGTAAGGAGCTCCTTGTGTAATAGCAGGCAAAACTTCTGTATTGGTGCATGACCACAATACGTAATATTTTAACTATATTCTTAATATAAATGATCTCTTTAGACCGTGTTATCCTTTCAAGAATGTTGAATAACGAATTCATGATGATGTGGAAGCACCCTAACTAGATGTAAGGAACATACACTAAAAAATATTATCTACAAAAAAAATAATAGATGAGATATGTTTCATGGCATATTTCTACCTCATAAAATCAAAATAAGTAAAATGCCACGTCTTTAATTTGACTTTAAAGCATTTATTTTCAAACGGTATCCAAATCCAATCATCTAACTTCAACAAATAAGTTTCCATACAACTACTCACATAAATATTATTTTACAAAAAATATATACTACAGAACTTGCCATACATGCATTGAGAAAGTAGTACTAATAAAAACACCTGGAAAATATGTTAGATGATTTCAAAAAATAAGACTTGAATATCAAGTAAGGTAAAGAGAAACTGAACTGAAATCAAAATAAAGTATGCACCAATATTAGTATTAGGATATTTTTGACAGTTAAACAAAATATGATAGGTTGTATCCAAAATATGTGAGTAATTCAGAGTTAACCCTTGCTATAAATTTAAAAGTATATTGGAAGCTATTCAATAGAATATAAAACAAAACTAATTACATACTTTGAATGACCATCAACTTATGAGCAATATGAAAACTTTGAAACGATGGAACAGCCAGACCTGGTCAAGGAAGAGGCTTCGTATTTACAATATAGATTCTAATTGCTTCAGATCAGGGTCCAGTCTCTCAGGTGCTATATCTTCCTCGCCAGAAAAAAAATATGAATCAGCTACAGACTTTCCCTTTTCAAGCACATCAGCAGGGACAGTTTTGAGAAGACTGAAGGAAGAAGAGGGAACAAATAATTCAAATTTTTTAACTACGATTGATTTAGGAATGACACTCTATTGATTGTTTGGTTATCACCAAGGCAGAAAGATACTAATAAAATGGAAGAAGTCTGACCTGTCCAATGCATTTAGGGCAGTAACAATTTGTGCTTTCATCGAGTCAATTGAGGCACCTGGATCTTTTCTTGATGCACGCAAAAGCAACGAGTCAAGTCCTTCCAATGCGCTGCACAAAAGAATTAAAAACACAAGTAACATCACATGAGAGTAAACATACAAAGTTGCATGCAGTATGATGGTCCAATTTGCATTTTGGTCAAAATTGGTCCTTATTGTCTAGCGATGTACAAGGATATATTAAAAGCATGTTACTCTCGTCATTAATTTGAAGGTGTTCCTTGGAATACTAATATCTGCATATTTGTGCCATGATCTTTTGCAGACACCTTGCTTAAGAAAAGACGTGGAATACTAATATCTGCATATTTGTGCCATGATCTTTTGCAGACACCTTGCTTAAGAAAAGACGTGGAATACTAATATCTGCATATTTGTGCCATGATCTTTTGCAGACACCTTGCTTAAGAAAAGACGTTGGGAAGCTTACAGGAACAAAATCAATTACGAAGCACTCTCTGGGAGAAAGACCTAGAGAAATCATCAGTGTTCCAAAAATAATTTAAAATTTTTCCCTACATCTTCTACCCAATAGACTGATCATACTGTGCAGGCTACTGCAAATTTTGATAGAAAATCTAAACTGCAAAACTAGAATGTTACTACATTACTTTGTATTTGAACGGCATTGTTCAGGTTGACAGTTGAATATATGATGTAGTACCTCAGACACTGATCAACATCACTGAAAGCTGATTTACCATTGCCACCATCAGCTGCGTACTGTGCTACCTGCAATTGAATGAGAAGACAGAGAGAGTTTTTGTAGTAGGAAGAAGCCTTTTAGTATTTCTCTGTACAACAACCAATAGATGAATTAAGAAAAAAAATTTACAAACTACATAACTAAATAAGAAGAAAAAAGAACTGCCTAGAATTAATCGAACATGTGAACGAATATCTAACTTCAGTGCAATGTCATTTTCAAACCAAGAAACAAGATATATTTAAAAAAATTGGAGCTTTTTCTTTTTGACGTACCTAGATTTTTTTTCTTTTCTTGGTAACTAAACTTAGAGCATTCGGGATGCTTTTCCCTTGCTTTGATAGACAGATGATAACCTGTCAAGGAAATGCTACTTGCAATGGTATTTAACTAATTCTCAAATTTGGATATTGAGCTTGGACTTCTGTAGCTGGCTTAAATGATATCAAATGTTCATATTAGCACAATGAAGCAGATATGACATAGTAGAAAAGTTGCAGATAAATGAAGAATTCTTTGCTTTTTACTCTTCAAATTCTTTCATGTTCCTCCTACACTGCTGCCACCTCAAAAGCTTACGAGGAGCAAGTTGACAAATACTTATATTCATGACTTGAAAATAATATTTTGACATTTACAAATGACATGAAACATCCTATGAGATCAAAAAATGGTCTAAAATGTTTAAAAAGCATTGAGCATCCCCAATTTTACTCATGCTTAGGATGTATAGTGTTCTCCAAGACCAGAATGGAGCATGCATAAGTCTAGACCAACTAAATCAGCTATATACATTCCTAATTTTGACAAAAGATGTACAGAAACTGATAATTATCAACCGTAGAAAATGACATTCATTGAGTTGAGGATAGGGTGTGCGAAAACCTTAACTTACTGCTCGAATATTGACACGAAGAGATGATGCAGGACCAGAACGCAATATATTCCGGCAATCTCCATATTTAGGTTGATCAACCTCTAAAGATTTCTCTATAAAATGCCAAAAGATCATGTAAATATCATGCTGTAAAATCTTATAAGAAAATTTTTTTAAGCTTAACCATACCCCAATTACATAGCACTCAGTAAAATATGACAACTTGCAAGAACCTAGAATTATGGGTCCAATGGCGTACGCATGATTTCCATAAGCGGTGTCGACATTTAAAGAAGTGAATAAGTGAATACACTAATATAACAATATCATACTTTAGAAAAATATTACAGGGGTATCAAGTGGCTAAGCCACACTATGAAGGTTTGGGAGAGAGTGGTGGATATGAGGGTAAGAAGGAGTGTCTGTTTCAGAGAATCAGTTCGGATTCATGCCAGGGCGATCAACTAGTGAAGCAATTCATCTTGTTCGGAAATTAATGGAGAAATATAGGGAAGGAAAGAGGGATCTTCATATGGTGTTCATTGATCTTGAGAAGGCCTATGATAAAGTTCTGAGGGATGTTCTATGGAGGTGTCTAGAGGCGAAAGGTGTTCCAATGATGTATATTAGGGTGATAAAGGACATGTATGACGGAGCCAAAACTCGAGTAAAAACAGTGAGAAGAGACTCAAAGTATTTCCCTATTAAGATGGGACTTCATCAAAGATCTATGTTGAGCCCTTTTCTTTTTGCCTTAGTAATGGATGAGTTGACACGGTATATTAAAAGAAGATTCCATGGTGTATGCTATTTGCGGACGACATAGTACTGATTGATGAGACTCAGAATAAAGTTAATGATAGGTTGAAGCTTTGGAAACATACTTTGGAATCCAAATGGTTTAAATTGAGCAGGACCAAAACAGAATACTTAGAGTGCAAATTCAGTGTTGTGAGGGACGAAGCAGATACTGAAGTGAAGCTTGCCACTCAACCTCTTCCTAAGAGAAAAAACTTTAAATATCTTGGGTCCATCATCCAAGGTAGTTGTGATATCAATGATGATGTTACACATTGTATTGGGGCAGCATAGATGAAGTGGAGGCTTGCCTCTGAAGTATTGTGTATTAAGAAAATACCACCGATAATTAAAGGTAAGTTTTGCACAATGGTGGTTAGACCGTCGTTGCTATATAGGGTGGAGTGCTGGCCAATCAGAAACTTGTATATCCAGAAGGTGCAAGTTGTAGAAATGAGGATGTTGAGATGGATGTGTGGTCATACCAGGAGTGATAAGATTAGGAATATGATCATTCGGGAGAAGTTGGGGGTGGCTCCTGTGGCAAATGATAAGGAAAGCGAGACTGCGATGGTTTGGGCATGTGCAAAGAAGAAGTGTCAACACTCCTATTAGGAAGTGCGAGAGGTTGGATTTAGGGGTTACACAAAAGAGTAGAGGTAGACTGAAAAGGTATTGGGGGGAGGTGATTTGACAGGATATCGTGAAACTTCATCTCACCGAGGACATGACCTTAGATAGGAAGGAATGGAGGTCTTATATTAGGGTAGAACGTTAATAGGCTAGTAGGGATAGATTGATGTATGGCTTTGTCTTATAGTAGGTTAGTAGGATTTATCTTGTCTTTTATATTTTGTGTGTTATTGTCCATCTTATATTTGTTATGTTTATTGCATTTATATATATTATCATTTGCTTCTCACTTCTATCGTCAGTCTTATATTTTTTATTGTCCGTCTTATATCTAGGATCTTCTGCTTTTGGGGCTTGATATCTTTGAGACGAGGGTCTTCCAAAAACAACCTCTCTATCTCTATGAGGTAGTAGTAAGGTCTGCGTACATTTTACCCTCCCCAGACCCACTTGTGAGATTTCACTGGGTATGTTGTTGTTTGTATTTTAGAAAAATAAATTCAAGCACACCACTACAGCTCTCCTCGGCGAGTTCTCATATTTTAAGACGTTTCCATAACAAACACATAAGAAAATATACAAAAATATTTCTTTTTCTTTAAGATACCAAACAGTTACTCAAAAGCTCATCATTGAGGAAACTTGGGATTTCGAGGTTGAAAAAGATTTTTGAATATATGCTCTTCGTACACATCATGATCATTCAGATGACATTTTTGAATTGGTAAATTTTTTTATAAAGGTGACAGTCATATTAATATCAACAGGTCGACACCATAAAACTGTGTAGTCCCCCACAAAAGTCGGCCAATTACAAAAGGATCCTATCTGTAAGAATACTTACAAACTGTGAACATTGAAAATATATTCAGTTTGTACTAACAGTTCCTGTTTACACCAAAAATGATAGAGGGCTAGGTAATTCATCAAAAATAATAGAGGAGAAGAAAACAGTAGAGGCTAGGTTGACCAATACTTAGAATTTGACTATGTTGATTCAATGTTTGATCCACCTTATTCTACTTGGAACGAAAGCCCATCATCTACAATAGATCAAGAAGGTAGTTCCAAATATACAAGGAATTTTTCAACCTTACATCCCATAATTTCAACCAACTCTTCAATATTACTATCAATATTAACGCTAAACAGGTGGCTCTTAGTGAGGAAAACTATCAAACCTGTGACGGCTTCAATGGCTAACAAAATCTCTCTTGACAAGAAGAATTTGTTCCTTCTTTGCCTCACACAATAATAGTGTCATCAGCATGCAAAATATGAGAGATGGCCACATTTTTTGTCACCATTCCCTTCATCCTTACAGCCAATGATCCACCCTAATCTTTCTAGTCTTTTTTTTTGTGTGTGTGTGTGATAATCATGGTGTCTAGGTCAGTTTGTGTTCACTCTACTAATTCCATGTGATATTTGTCACCTCCCCCAACACCAGGTATCAAGTAACTTTGTTTACCGACCGAGGTTAGGACAAATGAAAAGAAATCACCTAATACTTTTATCTTTGTTGAGATTTTAACCTAAGATCTCATGTTTCTCAACCCACTTCATTGACCACTAGATCACACTAATCTTTCAGCCCTTTTGAGCATCAAGACATAAAAATTTTATAATCATAATAAATAAATAAGGGGATAAGGGGAGTCTTTATATTATAACATTCGCCCCAATTCAAGTAACATTCGCTCCAATTCACAAGGTGCTCATGATCCAATTGGGTCAATAATAGAGGATGGCTATTGTTTTTTAAGTTTTCTATTTTTTCATTTTTGGGTGAAAGGAGTAAGGGGGCAGGATTACAATGTTATTGCAAACACTGGCGCAAATTCTTGAAAGAAGAATACTTTAAACCAATAAGGTTTCAGGGTGTCAGAAAAGAGGAAAGACATTGTGGAAGTATCCCCACCTTATTCTCACTCCAATTTTTCCACCAGAGCCACCACAACCAACCGAAAAAATTGATCCGACACATCTTGAGTAATTAGAGTAAATTCCTTTGATATTGTAACATACTGAAGCAGTAGAAAGCATAGAATGGACTTCAATCATAATGACTCAAAAGCCAACTAATTTCACATAAAGTACAACTTAACCTCTTTGACTTATTTGAAGAGTGCATAATGTTTCCAATATCAAAATTCAGGAAAAAAATGAACACTCAATTAACTCTGAGGAGAACATTTGATAACTCTACCGTTTAAATAAAGCAAACTTTCGGAATTATGAGAGAGATGGATCCCGACCCACAACAGCTTTGAGCGATTTGTTGGAGTAGGATGGTGGAGGGGAAAGGTGGCAGGTGAGGACGAGGAAGGGTAGGGAAGAAGAAGATGAGGGGAAGGGTTTGGAAGAAAATGAGCGAGAGAGGAGGGGGAACAGATGGAGGAACAAAAAGGGAGGGAAGGAGAGGTTCTGAAATATTTTGATGAAGGAAATGAGTAGAGGAAGGGGTATGTGTTTTTTATATTATTTATAGCTGGTTTTTGTTTTTTATAAGTTATAATATTTTTTATTTTTATAACAAAATTTACACGTCACATTTCATTAGACCATCTGATATGTGAACAAAGAGCGAGTCCCAAGCAGGTGATCACAGAGACAAGGTATTCATGATTCAAATTTCTTCGAAGAAAAGGTGTCTAATGATCACTGGCACATCTAAGATGTCTATCTGACCGTGGTGCCAACTTCAGGTGTCTATCAATTATTACTCCTTTAAGTCTAGTATTTCTCATATTGCTTTAAAGATAATTGAAATACTCAATCAATCTATATAAACGCATGGATTGCAGCATGAATGGAGGATATTTACTATGCTTTCTACACTAGGAAACAAAAATAGTGCAAGTGGGAAACAAGTGTTACCTAATTCCTTAATCTGCACCCCAGCTAACAGCACAGATGGTACATAAGACTCCAGTGGATCAAGCTGTTTCCTAGTTATCAAATCAAAAGTTAAAATAACAAAATGAACACAACAACTCATTTCAAGCCTAAACAAAAGCACAAATTATCACAGGCTTATAAAACTAACTGAAGCACATACGACAATTACTTAAGCAAAAGCTAATTTACCAATCACAGTAGCTAAGTAAAGCAGGTTGGCAGATGTGAAGACTGTGGAGTTATATGGAACAGAGTCTCCAGACATCTCTAAGTTATACAAGCTATTTGATCTTATGATCTGACATGAAGATCAATAGTTGTGAAAACACAAAAGTTGGCAAACCCATAATTCACTCAATTAGAGAATGGAAACTGCTGTTCTGACCTGAGGACGAAATTTGGCCTTAAATACAAGTTTCATCCTTGGAAGTAGACAACAGCGCTTCAAACGCAAAACTTCGCGCATTTTGAATAGTCAACACCACTTGGGGAAATTAATTTTTTTATTTTATGAAGTAAGTAGTCACTTGGGGAAATTAGTTTTGCCAACTTCTTAAAGCAGATTGCCCAGGATTTGACAATATGACTTGAGAATTAAGAGGGGCATGGAAGAAAGAAAATGATATAACTTCATTCAAATTGCCTGGCTAAAGAAATCATGGAAACCTTTCTTGAACCAAATGAAATCACTATTGATTCTTCGCCTCTTTCATTATCATATTTTAAAAAATCCTTCTTTTTTTTCATTTTCACTAAATTTTCCAAGTGCAAACTACTTATTCAAAAAAAATTATGAGCAAGGGCAAACTCAAGTCAGAAAATACATCATCAAATTTATTGTTATTAAAGAAAAACATATAGTCAAGGGAGATTGATGGAGCTAAACATGATACAATATCTTCCCCATTCAACTATATAGATGTGGCAATCAAACCTAATTCTGCCTCTTGATATAGTTTAATGGTGACAACTCACAACTTACAAGCTATAAGAATGCACAATGGTATAGAGGGACCGAGGATTTAATTGCTTCGGTGAACCTTCCAATATATATTACTCCTACATATTTTTATGTTCTTTCTTAAAATTTTTCATACAGATTATATACTTGGATGAGTGGGCGTATTGTGCACTTCACTGCTTATAAACAGAATCCACTTTTGTAAATTAGCCATATAAAGTTATATGCGTAACATATTCCAACTTTCCACAACTTTTGTGCTCACCTTTTAACATACTTGTCAAAAGGGCTAGCTCCTACTGCATCTGCAAAACAAAAAGTTCCAGCACAACTCTCTCAGGTCGTTTGTATTATTTTCCAAAACAAATTTTCAACACAGAGCAATGAATATAAATGACAATTTCAATTTTGCCCTTATACATGACCAAATGATTACTAAGGCGCAGTGCACTGACAGTGGCGCACGTTAGTATTGCTATAATGAAGGAAATCACCTTTAGGTACGGCAAGCCATTGAAGCAAGACTCCGAGGGCTACGTTGACCAATCGTCTGCCTTCCCGCCTTTTCTCCGGTAATAACGCGCAGCTCACGCTAAAGTTGCGGTGAGATCTTGCTGGAAATAAGGTTCGTCGCGGCGGAGAACGGAGGGGCGCGGAATTTAAGACGGTGGTGCTAACATGAGCAGGGGTGTACATGGTCATTGTCATCTGGTCGGAATGTTAGGCAATTGGAGAAAAGCAATCCTATCCACTTCTGTCTCTACGTCTAGTTCAGCTTGAATTTACAATTCTACCCTATCTAGCCTTTTTTCTTTTTTTGTCAATGCCCATACTCCGTTTGTCTCGTATTAACTCAATTTATGAGGTAATACACACATATCAAAAAAAATATTTAAAAATAAACTTTACACCATATTTTTTATTATTGCATTTTATAAAATTATAAATATATTGTGTAATTCATTCCCTAGAAAATGTAAAAGTTCAATGGAAGATGAAGATGAGGCAAATAT
>DF363819.1:5656-21867 GCA_000787875.1 Solanum virginianum | reverse complement strand
TAAAAGTTCAATAAATGAAAGGGCAAATATGGAAAAAGTTTCAAACATTCATCTTGAACTTTGAAAAATTCAACTATTTTGAACCTTAAAAAAAGCCTCAGAAATTCAATTAATTTGAGACCGAGAGAGTATTTAGGATCCATTTAGAATTTAGAAAAGCACCTAAGGTATTCACGATTTGGATAAAAATCTATCCAAATCGAATCGAACTGATTAAATAAATTGATTTTGGTTGATTTGAAGGGTTTCTAAATAACGCATTTGGATAAAAATCTATCCAAATCGAATCGAACTGATTAAATAAATTGATTTTGTTTTGGTTTTGGTTTGGTTTGGTTTTAGTTTTTTAAAAATTGATAGTATTTGGTTTGGGTTTGGATTAGTTTTAAAAAACCGAAGAAATAACCGAAGCGATAAATTATATTCATATATTTTATAAGTATACATACATAATACATTATTTATAAAAATAATTTTTATTTATTAATCTACTTATGAAAGTATAAATGCTCAAAAGGAGAACATTTATATTATTAATTTTATGCATATGAATGTCTACGACAATTCTCGGTGGGACTAGAAATGTTACTAGCTCTTTCTTCTAGGCCAAAATAGTGAATCTTGAAACTTTTTTCACCATAAATTTAGTGATTGAAAGTTCTATAATATCAATCGTTCTAACTATTTTTCGTTTTGATTTTGAAACTTTTTTCACCGTAAATTTAGTAATTAAAAGTTCTATAATATCAATTGTTCTAATTATTTTTCATTTTGAATGGATTATTGTCATTTTTTCTCCATTTTAAATGTATCGTTGCTTTTATTTTTGTGTATGGTTAATAACCGAATAACCGAACCAAACCAAACCAAACCAAAATCGATAACAACCAAATCGGTAAATGTATATTATAATTGGATTGGTTTGGTTTTGAGAATTACAAAATTGATTTAAATTATTTTGATTTTGACCAATAACCGACCCAAACTGATCCGTGAAGACCCCTAGTAGTAATTATCAACACAAGTGCACAATTTAGTAATTATTGTGACCTTTTTATTTGTGACAAAGTTATATTAAAATTTAAAAATAAAAGTTAATTATCTAAACTTAAAATTTTATATTAGATAAATAAGTAAATTAATAAATAATATTAAATTAAATATTTAGATATGTTGAAAGTGCGAGTTTCATACCTAAACTATCACTTATTAGTTTGTAAAATACAATTCGATCGTGTGTGTAATACGCTTTCTCTTTTATTGAAAAAAAATCTTGCCACGTGACAGGCCACGTGGATAATATTTCCATCTTGACAGAAATTAAATAAACTTCATACCCCCTCCATGCCCACCCATATTTTGAATCTCTTTTATAAATTTTTTTAAAAGTTCAAACTTCACCTCCTCCCTGCTCCTTTCTAAAAAAAATGGATATTATTTTTATTTTTAAAAATAAATCAATTTTATCTCACCCCCATTTAACTATCTGCTCCTAATTTATATATACATACATATTTTAGGAAAATACTTTTTCCTACTTGTAAATTTATTTTAAAACCTTGCAGCAAGTGAAAAAATAATTTTTTGAAAATGAGAAAAAATAAAAGTGGAGGATTAGGTGAGTAGAGTAGAATTATTTCTTAAAAAATTAATAACATCTAAATTATTATTTTAAGAGGGAGGGGAGGGATCAATTCTTAGGTATTCAAAGTTGATTACATGTTATTTGGAGTCATAAGTCATCTCTTATGTCAAGTCAAGACCAAAGGATTTCAATCGGCTAAGTTTCAGTATGAATTTGTATAAGGGTCAATTTCAAATGGTTATATTTTTAGCACATGATGAATTAGGTGAACCAATGCCTGTCAAATTAAAGCTATTTGAATTAGCTTTCCAACGCATTCGATTTTGCCTAATTCTGAGTTCAAAATAAAACGTTATGGCCATCTTACTGAAACCTGTCTGGACTTTCAAAAGGGGCGACAATCAATTTGACAGCTAAATAAATTTGGCAGTCCACCGAATCGACTGTCGAATTGCTGTGAAAAAAGTCTCAAAAACTGTTAAAAAGGGCAGTTTGAAGGTCCCATTTGTCTTACCACCGAATGGTTTAGCGATGGGATCCCTAGACCGTCGATTTTGCTACCGGGACTTATTAAAATGTCATTTTTAAAAAAAAATTTTGACATTTTTAGTTTCTCAAAAGGAATTTTCGACCTATTTAACCCAAATACACCTTTCTAAGCCTATTTTCATGTCCTGATAACCTTCCCTTTCATTCATTTCAAATTTCTCTCCCATGGAAGAAGACTCAAATCCTCCATTGAAGAACAAGCTTCAATTTCTTCCAAACTGTTCATCAAATCCAAGATTCTCTTCAACTCTCTTCTCTATTTGGCTCTAAGTTATGTGGGATCTTCATCCATGGGTCCTTTCACCCATGCAACCCAAAATCCTTTTCTTTTCTTTTTTAGATTAAATTTCTTAGTTTCAAGGATTATTTCTTTATGGATAATTCTTATTATTCATTATAAGCATGATTTAAGTTGGAATTTGTCAATTGTTGGTTTGATTATGCATGAACACCAATCAAGAATTTATCCTATGAGTTGATTTTTATTATTAAAGCTATGCATGATATGGTACTATGAAAAATTATGGATTTTAAGATGAATTTCATGATATCCAAATTAGGGATTTTACTATAATAATGGTGTGTTGATTTGAAGGGTTTCTAAATAACCCCGTGTTACTACATGCATGTTCTATACTCTTATATTTCATGATTTTAAGCTTCCATGCATAGACCCACCATGTTTTGATTAAGTTGACATGATAAAGTTTCATAATGAAAGGCTTATTGCAAGGTATACAAGTTATGAATGTTGGGAATGTTTAAGGGCTAATATGCTTGTTAGTTCATGAGAATGTTATGAAAGTTATGAATGATGTGAAGCCCTTCTACGATGTTATGGATTTGATGAGCTACTCCTATGATACTACCATGAATTATGAAGTTATGTATGATATGACTATGTATATGATTAAAGTATTTCGTGGGATGTTGACTTAACACCGAGAGGACCTTGGCTAGTAGTCATTTTCCCTTAACTATGTGCCACCATAGGATATATTGTGATCCCTACCTAAAAGGTCATGCCATAAGGTAAGGGCCTCTTATGATATCTACCAAAAAGGCTCTGCTATAAGGTAGATTATCTTGTAACTCCTACCGAAAATGTTATGCCATAAGGTAAGGATATCATGCACATCTACCGAAAAGGTCATGCCATAAGGTAAGGGTGTCATGTAACCCCACCAAAAAGGTCATGCCATAAGTTGAGTGTATGACTTACCTTGGCAAAGTAAACCACTCTTTTTTCAGTAGGAGTAAACATCGAAATTCCATGTAGTAGCTCGCATCGTCTTATATGTCAATTGTAACCTATTCTCATATATTTATGCTATGTTATCAGATTTTGACTATTTTCCATCCATGTTTTGACTAAGGCATTGATCGTTCATGTCATATTGAGCTCACTATATGCATCTTGATTACTGTGACTTATGATCTCTTGTTGCATTGAATAACACTTACTTAGTACATCTCAAGTACTAACACATACTTTTTACCTACATAATCTAACCATGTAAGGATCAGAGCTCTTATTCATCCTCCTCCATATGTCTAGTTGGTTCATTTGAAGGCTTGCATTGCTTAGTCCTCTATTTCGAAGACAACAAACCACTTTCTATCATGCTTATGTTAAAAAAAACTTATTTACTATTCCTATCTACTTTTGAGTATGAGCACCAGTGATGTCTTCGCCCTCATTCCACTCATGTTTAGAAGTGTTATTGGATAATGTGATAAGCTTGACTCTATGACGCTTATGTATCTATGAAGATTTCCCTTAGTCCCTATCCTTTATATGATATTATTGGGTGTTGATGGCATGTGATGATCTTTCTAAGCCCCTATTTCCTCATAGCTTGAGTCCTATTAACCCTCCTCTTAGACTTTGTTGTGATATTAATAATGGAAATTCCTATTCTCTTTCTATCCCTATAGCGTGATTCCAAAGTCTTGAATCCCTTTAATTGATTTGTTTGATGCTTGATTTATGCTTTCGTAACCAAAGATGTGCTTACATATGCTATAAGGCTTGTTTAGGGCACCTACGGGTTCCCCATTCGCTGTGCTGCACCTAGGACTTAGGGTTGGATCATGAAAATCTTAGTACCAGAGCATTAGGTTTGTAAATAGTCCTTGAAATCCAACACATCACATCGAGTAAAATCTTATTCATGGTTGTGAAGCACACCATAACTATGAAAAGAGGTTATAGGGCTTTTAAAAATTATCTCGATTCTTTATGATCTATATCATGCTTTAGAGTTTATCTTAAGACTTCCTATATCTAATGATCACTCTTTTCTCTTTAAGATAATGCAGCCAAGAAGAATGTCACCAAGGGAGATAAATTTTGGCATTGACCTCCTCCCCGATGCTCAACCTATTTCCATTCCTCCTTACTGTATGGCCCTGGCAGAATTGAAAAAGTTAAAGGATCAAGTTAAGGACTTTGGAGAAGGATTCATTACACCTAGCAAGTCACCTTGGGGTGCATAGATGTTGTTTGTGAGGAAAAAGGATGGATCACTTAGGATGTGTATTGACTACCGATGACTCAACAAAGTCACCATAAAGAACAAGTATCCTCTACCAAGGATAGATGACCTATTTGACCAATTATAAGGGGCTAGTCAATTTTCTAAGATTGATCTTTGGTTTAGATACCATCAAATAAGGGTAAGGGAGTGTGATATTCCAAAGACAGCTTTCTGGATGAGGTATAGACATTTTGAATTTATGGTAATGTCCTTTGGCCTGACTAATGCTTTGGCAATATTTGTGGATCTCGTGAATAGGGTTTTTAAACCCTTCCTTGATATGTTTGTTGTGGTATTCATTGATGACATCTTGATTTATTCCCTGAGTGAAGAAGAGCATGTGAAAAATTCGAGGGTAATGTTACAAACCTTGAGGGAAGGAAAGTTATTTGCTAAGTTTGATAAACATGAGTTTTGGTTAAAAGAGATTGCATTTCTAAGGCATGTTGGGTGATGAAATAAAAGTTGACCCTAAAAAAAATGAAAGTCGTAAGAAATTGGCCTAGACCATTGACCCCTACGGGGATTAGGAGTTTCTTGAGGCTAGCGGGGTATTATAGAAGATTTGTTGAAGTTTTCTCCTCCATTTTGTCTCCATTGACTAAGTTTACTCAGAAAGAAAGTGAAGTTTGTGCGGACGGATAAAAGTGAGAAGACCTCTCAAACTGTAAAGGACAAGCTTACATCTGCTCCTACTTTGGCTTTGCTGGAAGGGTTAGAAGGGTTTGTTGTCTATTGCGATGCTTTAAGAGTTAGTTGGGGGTTACGTTGGATGGGACTGAAAATAGAGGTATGGTGGTTATAGATACTTTCAAGTCTTCTTTGATTAAAGAAGTCGAATCCAAGCAAGACCTAGGCCCAACTTTGTAGGAATCAAAGGCATTGGTTAAAGAGGCCAAGGTAGAGGTTTTATTCCAAAGGGGAGATGGTGCTCTTAGTCACCAAGGTATGTTGTGTTCCAAATGTTGATAGATTTAAAGACTTAATTTTAAAAGAGACACATAATTCATCCTATTCCGTTCACCCAGTTCTACAAAAATGTATAGGGATTTAAGAGAAGTGTATTGGTGGGATGGTATGAAAAAAGACATTACAAAGTTTATAGTCGGATACCATAATTTCCAACAAGTCGAAGCCAAACATTAAAAGCCGGATGGCCTAGCCCAAGATATAGATATTCCTATCTGAAGTGATGAAATGGCCTTGATTGGATTGGAGTTAGTTATGGGTATGGAAAAGTAAGGGTCATAAGAGAAGGATTAAAGACGACTCAAAGTAGATAAAAGTCTTACTTCGATGTGAAGACAAAGGACCTTGAGTTTAGTATTGGTCATTAGGTCTACTGGAAGGTATCACCCATGAAAGGTGTGGTCTGTTTTGAAAAGAAAGGGAAGTTGAGCCCTAGGTATGTAGGGCCTTACAAAATTGTGAGAAGGGTTGACAAGGTGACATATGAGTTGGAGTTTCCATTGGAAATGAATATGCATTTGGTGTTCCATGTCTTAATGTTAAGGAAATTCATGGGAGATCTATAGTTCCATTGGAAGATGTGAGTGTCGAGGAGAATTTGACAAATGAAGAGGTTCTGATAGAGATATTGGATAGACAAGTGAAGAGATTGAGGAACAAAGATATAGCATTTGTTAAGGTCTTTTAGAGAAACTAATGAGTCGAAAGTGGAACTTGAGAAGTGGAAGTAGACATGCCGAAATGGTGTCCTTATCTTTTCTACTCTACTCAAGTCTAAGGTAATAAGATAATCAAGTTTATGGTGTCAAGTCATGTATTTCGGCCTTTATGTCATGTTATATGCATACATACTCATGATATCATGTTTTAATGGTATTTAATGCATAAGTTGTAGATTTTGTGAAAATGATGTTTAAGATGCATTGATGCATTCATGTTAGGGCTGAAATTTGTCTCTTTTCTCCTTTCAAGAGTGTTTCCATCATATTCGAGGACAAACATTCCCAAGGGGGAGATATTGTAATTCCCTAGATCTTAAGCTAAGACCCGAGTCGTTTCTCATAAACGTGTGCGGTCAACTTGATAACTTCTAATATGGTGGTATAAATTCTTAGGTATTCAAAGTGGATTACATATGGTTTGGTATCATAAGGTATCTCTTACATCGAGCCAAAACCAAAGGATTTCAATCAGCTAAGTTTCGGTATGAATTCGTATAAGGGTCAACTTCAAATGGTCATATATTTTAGTATATAATGAATTAGGTGACCCACAACCTAACAGATTAAAAATCTTTAAATTAGCTTTCCAACTCATTCAATTTTTCCTTATTTAGAATTTAGAGTAAAAAGTTATGGCCATTTTGCTGAAGCTTGTCTCGGCTGTCAAAAAGGGTGACGGTCAATTTGACCACCGAATGCATTCGGCGATTTGCCAAATCACTCTGAAAAGTCTCAAAAATGTCAAAAATGGTAGTCAAAAAGTCCCTTTGGCATATCACCGAATGGTTTGATGATGGGACCTCTAGACTACCGATTTTTTCGTCGGGACTCATTCAATGTCACTTTTAAACTTTTGATGATATTTTTACTTTCTCAAAAGGGGTTTTCAACCTATTTAACTGAAATACACCTTTCTAAGCCTATTTTCATGCCCTAATAACCTTCCCCTTCACTCATTTCAAATTTCACTCCCCAGGAAGAAGACCCAAATCCTCCATTGAAGAACAAACTTCAATTTCTCCAAGCTTTTCATCAAATCCAAGATTCACTTCAACTTTCTTTGTTATTTCACCCTAAGGGGTCGTTTGGTGTGAAGGATAAGGATAAATAATCCCGGGATAAAAATTTAGTGGGTCTTAAATGATTATTTGGTTGACAAGGGGGGAGGGGGTAACTTATCTTGGAACTAATAAATAGTACCGGGATAAGTTATCCCTTCAAATGGGTTGCATACTAATACCGGGATAAGTTATCCCCAGATAAGAAGAGTCAATGACAATAATATCCTTTTACACCCTTTTTATACCTCACTTTGTATATGTATATTATTTTTAATACAATATATAATAATATTCAAAACCTTCACTCCTTATTTTTATAATACTAATTCATATTTTTCTACTTAAAAATTACACACTAATATTATATTTTTTATATTTTAATTTTTCATAAATCCTTTTTTACTTTAACAAACTAAAAAATGCAAGTTCTATTTGTAAATTAAATTTTAAAAAAAGTTTTATTTTTTAAATCCATACGATATTATTGCAGAAATGCACACATAAAAATATTTAAGCTAAATAAGATGAGATATTTATTTTAAAAACATATATTGAATAACTAAAGTTAGCAAAGAAAATACATTAAAAATAAATAAAGTGAAAGATATTTTTGTAAACAAGCATAATATTCTTAAAATTTATCCAATAAACCAAACACTCAATAAAATATAACTTCAACATAACTTATCTCATCATTACTAATCCCAACATAATTTATCCCATCATAACTTATATTCAAACCAAACGATCCCTAAAAGTATATGGGTTCTTCATCCATAGGTCATTCCACCCATGGATCCCAAAACCCTTTTCTTTTTTTAAAAAAAAATTAAATTTCTTATTTTCAAGGATTATTTCTTTATGGATAATTCCTATTATTTATTATAAGCATGATTTAAGTTGGAATTTGTCAATTGTTGGTTTGATTACGTATGAACACCTATTAATATTTTATCCTATGAGTTGATTTTGACTATTAAAGCTAGAATGATATGGTAATATGAAAATTATGGATTTTAAGATGAATTTTATGACCCAAATTAGGAGTTTTACTATAATAATGGTGGGTTGATTTGAATGGTTTCTAAATAACGCTGTATTACTGTATTTATGTTCTATACTCTTATATTTCATTATTTTAAGTTTCCATGCATAGACCCAACAGATTAAGTTTATATGATAAAGCTTTTTATGTTGATGAAAGGCTATTGCAAGGTCTGCAAGTTATGAATGGTAGGAATGTTTAAGAGCTAATATGCATGCTATGAGTTCATGAGAATGTTATGAACGTTATGAATGATGTGAATCCCTTCTATGATGTTATGTATTTAATGATCTACTCTTATAATACTACCATGAATTATGAATTTATGTATGACATGAGTATGTATATGATTTAAAAATTCTATGGGTCGTTGACTTTTCACTGAGGGGACCTTGGTTGGTAGACATTGTCCCTTAACTGTGTGCCACCATAGGATATATTATGATATCTACCGAAAAGGCCATGCCGTAAGGTAAGGACCTCTTGTGACACCTACTGAAAAGGTTATGCCGTAAGGTAGAATATGTTATAACCTCTACCAAAAGGTTATGTCATAAGATAAGAATATAATGCACACCTATCGAAAAGGCTATGCCGTAAGGTAAGGGTTTTATGTAACCCCACCAAAAAGGCTATGCCATAAGGTGAGGGTGTGGTTTACCTTGGAAAAGTAAATTACTCTTTTTTTGGAGTGGAATAAACATCGAGATTTCATGTAGTATCTTGCATGGTCTTATGTGTTCGTTATAGTCTATTCCCACATATGTATGCTATGTTATGTGATTTGACTATCTTCCATGCATGTTTTGACTAAGGCATTGATCATTCATGTCATATTGAGCTCTCTATCTTTGTATATGATTATGTATATTGATTATTATAGCTTATGATCTCTTATTGCATTGCACCCCCCATACTTAGTACATTGCAAATACTAACGTATACTTTTTGCCTACATGATCTAACCATGTAGGGATCGAAGCTCGTATTCATCCTCCTCGATGTGGCTAGTTGGTTTGCTTGAAGGCTTGCATTGGTTAGCCCTTCATTTCGGGGACAACAATCACTTTCTATCATGCTTATGTTAAAACTTATTTACTTTTACTATCTACTTTTGCGGTTATATCGAGAGATGTTTTAGCCCCCATTCCACTCATGTTTAGAGGTGTTGTTGGATAATGCAATGAGCTTGACTCTTATGATGCTTATGTGTCTATTGAGGTTTCCATTACTCCCTATCCCTTATATGTTATTGTTGGATGTTGATGACTTATGATAATCTTCCTAAGCCCCCACTTCCCCATAGCTTGAGTCCTATCACCCTCCCCTTAGACTTTGTTGTGATATTGATAAAGACTAGACTCTTGTTCAATATACAAGGTGAATTGTATTTTATGAAAATTTTAGAAGTTTTTGTTCTATCGGAAAATTGCTTCACATAGGTTTAACTTGAGAGAAGCTAGGTAGAAAATCTTAAGTTGTAGTTTATAGGTGTAGGTTTGATAATCATTTTGTTATTTCCTGAACTTCATCTTCCCTTAGGCTTTCGAAGTTTGAGTTTATTCTAGCAAATGTAGGGTGTGTGTGTGTGTGTATACATATATATATATATATATATATATATATATATATATATATATATATATATATATATATATATATATATATATATATATATATATATATATATATATATATATCACAATTGATCTTCTTGTATCACAAACTCAAACTACTTACTTTCCTCTTTTTGAGCAGGTGAGATTACATCTTCCATGTTTGTCACTATTATCTTATTGGCCATATTCAGTTAGAGGGTCTCCGTTTTATTGCTTTATATATCTTCCTCTCTTATTTACTTTATATTTCCTCTAGTTTATGAGTAATTTGTTCCATTTCTCATATAAATGATTGTTACTTTCTAGGAAAGTGTAAAACTCAGAGATCGAAAAACATACGAGGACTTTTTCAGGAAATATTATGAAGTAGTAAAGGCAAAAGAAAAATTTGACAAAAATCCTCCTTTTGCTGGTAAGACTCAACTAGACAAGGAGAGGATTTACCAAATTAGTTGTTATTCAGATAAACACAGTGAAGGAGAGCACGAAAACTTTTTTTGGACAATTAAGATTCTAGTAATGGAGAAACTCAAAAGAAAATGCTCTAAAAAAGGGGGTACACAGCTGAAAATCAAGATGCAAAGAAAAGTCATTCCAAAGAAAAAAAATTTGGATGGGGATCAAAAGTTCTAATTGACTTTCTTCAGCTTATTGGTAAAGATACCAGAGAAAAATTATCCAAAGATGATGTGTCAGTGATAATAACTAAATATATAAAAGAATATAATCTTATCGAACCAGTTAAAAGACAAGGATCCTTTGTGATGTTTAGTTAGAAGCTCTTTTTGGAAATGAAGTGGTGAACAAATGTAACATATTAAGCCTTCTCAAAATCTATTTTGTTAATAAGGAGGAACAATTATAAAATGATGATCTTGATCATGATCTTGAAGATGATGACACAAAAGTATTAGTGACTCATGAAAATGAGAAAACTGAATAAAACAAGATATCCTCAATTTGTTATTCAACTGCACAACAAAGTTAATTTTGCAGCTTTGATTCCTGAAAATATCAGACTTATTTACCTGAAGAAGAACTTGGTACCAGAGATAATTAAGCAGCCTGAGTCAATTGAAACCAAGATTATTGAAAGTTTTGTTCGGGTCAAGTTAGATTCACATGATTTTGAGCAGCCTAGCTCTCATAAGCTTGTGCAAATTAAAAGAACCTGTAATTTGCACATGTTGATGAGAGTTACGCTGCTCATGATCACGTGGATCTAATTTGACCTGAAAAAAACTTCCTATAATCTTGGTCTCTATTGACTCAGGCTTCTTGATCATCTCCAAAACCAAACTCCTCTTCAGGTAAATGGGTTTGATATTTTTAGGAATCAAGGCTGCAAATTGACTTTGTGCTGCAGTTGAATACCAAATTGAGGATATCTTATTTTCTTTAGTCTTTCTCAGTTTCTTGAGTCACTAATATTTCTGTGTCATCATCTTCAAGATCATGATCAAGCTCATTATTTTATAATTATTCCTCGTTATTAACAAAATAGATTTTGAGGAGTCTTAATATGTTATATTTGTTCACCACTTCATTTCCCAAAAGAGCTTCTAACTGAACATAACAAAGGATCCTTGTCTTTTAACTGGATGCATAAAATTATGTTCTTTTATATATTTAGTTATTATCACTGACACATTATATTTGGATAATTTCTCTTTGGTATCTTTACCAATAAACTGAAGAAAGTCAATTAGAGCTTTTGATCCCCATCTAACAAATTCTTTTTTCTTTGGAATGACTTTTTTTTGCATCTTGATTTTTAGCTGTGTACCTCTTTTTTCAAAGCCTTTTCTTTTGAGTTTTGCCATCACTAGAATCTTCATTGTGCAAAGAAAGCTTCTCGTCCTCTCCTTTACTATGTATATCTAAAAAAGAGTTTATTTGGCAAATCATCTCTTTGTATAGTTAAGTCTTACCAACAAGAAAAGGATTTTTGTCAAAATTTTCTTTTTTGCCTTTACTATCTCATAATATTTCCTGAAAAACCCTCATATGCTTTTTGATCTCTTAAGAGTTATTGATTTTCTGTTATTAGTTACTAAAATTTAGTGGCTAGACGTTTTATTATTTCTTAATTTTGATTATAAATAGTAAAAAGGTTGAATAAGAAATACAGTCATTTTTAACTGTTAGAATATGATTAGGAATGTATAGTCCAATTTAGAATTGAAATAGGAATAGTATATTGTTTCCTAGTTGGATTTGTATTAGATTGTAGTATCTATAAATAGGGTTTTTATGTAGTAATGTATATACACAATTCAATAACATTCTTCACCATATTTCTCACATTTTATCAAAGTATATGTGAGTAAAGAAAAAAAAATACGTGTTTCGATGGTTGTTCACTGTTCTGGTGGCTATTTTATGTCACCTTTGTTTCTGCGGGTGTTGTGCAAAAACCAACACCATCACTAGGCTAGGGAAGCCCGGGTGAGCATAACCCTACCAAAACTCATCGAAAACTCCTTCTTACGCGCCACTGGCAGTGACTATTTTCTGGCAAGATCGACATCAGGTGCCCGATGACTTTTTTTCTAAATTTTTCCTTCTCTAGGGTCGGCCAGTAATTCCAACCAAACCCTAGCCTTTTTTCAGATTTGATCGCCAGAATTAGGATTTTGGTGACTTTTATAATGTTCTAGGCAGTTTTTTGGCCATTTTTTTTGAAGTTTTTTTCCCTTAGTGATGTCGCCTCTGCATTTTAAGGTAGACCACATATATATTTTTTTATTTTTTGACTAATTTCTGGTGACTACTAAAGTTTGACTTTATAAGATGTCATTTGGGATCGATATGTTTGGCTCCAAAAGTACAAGAATAGGAAGTTCTAATCCTATGATCACTTCAAAACCATTAACAGATAGTTCCAACTACTTAGCATGAGCTTCCTCGGTTGAATAATGGTGCAAAGATCAAGGTATTCATGACCGCTTAACAACCAATGCGTATATGGTAGATGAAAAGAAAAAGGCTACTGAGGAATCTACAAAGCCAAAGCACAATGGGAGAGGGTTGATGCTCAATTGTGTAGTCTCCTATGGCGTTCTATTGATTCCAAGTTGATGCCCTTGTTTCTCCTATTCCAGACATGTTATTTAGTTTGAGAAAAGGCTCGTGCTTTATATACTAATGACATATCTTAATTTTATGATGTGGTATCTCGAATGACCAACTTAAAGAAATATGAATCCAATAAGTCTACATACTTGGGACAAGTGCAGGCATTCATGGAGGAATTTGAAAAATTGATGTTAGTCACTGCGAGCATCACAACACAATAAGAGCATAGGCAAACATTGTTTTTAGTCCTTACACTTGCTGGGCTTCCTACTGATCATGATTTTGTACATGATCAAATCTTAGCTAGTCCTACCATCCCTACAATGGATGAATTATTCTCTCATTTACTTCATCTTACTGTGCCTCCTAGTCATAAATTAGTTTCATCACCCACCATTAACTTTTCTATTCTTGCATCTAAAACTATTGATAAACGAACATCTACTATGGAGAACCAACAAGGAGGTGGTTGTTCTAGAAGATCTCTCTCTAAGTGTAGTTATTGTCACAAGTTTGGACATACTCATGACATATGTTATACTTTACATGGTCCAACCCCCAGTTATGATCCTATTATTATAAAGGAATATAACAAATCTCTTCGAAATCGAGCAAATAAGCAAACATCCCTACAAGTAGCACTTGTAGCTCAGCCTAATGTTTCCATTGTTCCACCTGAACAATCATCCAATAATGCTCATATTGCTTAGGCTGAATGTAATGAGTTCCTTCAGTATCGAGCAAGTAAGCAACTATCTCTACAAGTAGCATCAATTTCTCAACCTACTATTCTTGTTGTGGGTAATCTTTTTGCTTGTGTATCACAGTCTAGTACTCTTGGATCATATGTTATGGACTCAGGGAAGATCATATTTTTTGTAACAAAATGCTTTTGTTCGATTACTCACAATCCCTTCCTACTATTACTTTAGCCAATGGGATCCAGAAAAACCAAAGAGATTGTAAAAACCCAACCCTTACCTTTTGACACCTTAGATTTTATGCTTTCAGTTCTCTTTTTTATTTGGCATCTGTTAATCGTTTGACACGGGACTTACATTTTGGCATTTATTTTTTATGGATTCTCCTTATGTAGGATCGCAGTATGAGACAGATGAATGGCACAAGACATGAATCACAAGGCCCTTACCATCTTACCTATTCAAATTCATTCACAACATGCTACATCACAAATTCTCTAGACCTAATTCACAAACGTTTGGGATATCCTAGTCTATCTAAACTGTAAAAGATGGTGCCTAGTTCGTCTAGTTTATCCTCTTTAGGTTGTGGGTCGTGTCAACTTTGAAAACACACTCCTACTATATTTTCACGTAGTGCTGAGGTTCGTTCCGAGTCTATTTTTCTTTAGTTCATTCTGATATTTGGGGTCCTAGTCGAGTTAGTTCAACCTTGGGATTTTGTTATTTTGTCAGTTTCATTTATGTTTATTCAAGATGTACTTGGGCTTTCTTAATGAAAGATCATGAAGTTATTCTCTATATTTAAAAGTTTTTTGTTGAAATACAAAATCAGCTTGGTGTTTCCATTCGTACTCTTTGCAGTGACAATGCATTAGAATACATATCCTCTTAATTTTAGGAGTTTGTGACATACCATGGAATTATTCACTAGACATCTTGTCTATACACACCTCAGCATAATGGTGTAGTAAAACAAAAGAATAAGCATCTTATTGAAACTACTCGCACTCTTCTCATTGAGTCCCATGTTTCGTTGTATTTTGTGCGGTGATGTTGTCCTTGCATCTTGTTATATAATTAATAGAATGCCCTCATCTTCTATTCAGAATCAGGTTCCACATTCCATATTGTTTCCTTTTTAATATCTCCATTCTATACCTCCTCGTGGAAAAGATATATTATCCCCATGTGCTCTTAAATATGTCTTTCTTAGTTACTCTAGAGTTCAAAGAGAGTATCATTGTTATTCTCCTTACCTTAATCAATATTTTATGTCCTCTGATGTCACATTCTTTGAATCTCAACCTTACTATACATTATATGATCATCTTGATATCACTGAGGTGTTACCTCTACCTCAAGTCCTACCTGTACCGACTTTTGAGGAATCTTCGATTATAGTGCCACCTCTGATAAAACCCAAAAAACCTCTACCTTTCTAGACTTATCATCATCTCACATCATCCTATTATGCTTTTGTATCATCTTTGTCCTCTATTTCCATTCCTAAGACTATAGGTGAAGCACTTTCTCATTTGGGATGGAGGCAGGCTATGATTGATGAGATGTCTGCTTTACATATGAGCAGTACTTGGGAACTTGTCCCACTTCCTGCAGGTAAATCCAATATTGGTTATCATTGGGTTTATGCAGTAAAAGTTGGTCCAGATGGTCGGATTGATCGACTTAAGGCTCTCCTTGTTGTCAAAGGATATACTCAGATATTTGGGCTAGATTTTAGTGATACGTTTGCTCTAGTGGCTAAAATGACATATGTCCGTGTTTTTCTATCTATGGTTGTCATTTGTCATTGGCCTTATCATTAGTTGAATGTTAAGAATGTTTTCCTACATGGTGATCTTGTGGAAAAGTCTATAGGAGCAACCACCTGGTTTTGTTGCTCAGGGGAAGTCTAGTAGACTTGTATCCCGATTGTACAAGTCACTCTATGGTCTAAAACAGTCTCCTTGAACTTGGTTTGGAATGTTCAGCATAATAATTCAGGAGTTCGATATGACTCGTTCCTAGTCATAAATTAGTTTCATCACCCACCATTAACTTTTCTATTCTTGCATCTAAAACTATCGATATGACTCGTAGTGGAGCTGATCACTCTATATTTTATTGGCATTCTGCACCAAATTTATGTATTAATTTGGTTGTTTATGTTAATGATATTATTATCACTGGCAGTGATAAAGATGGTATCACTAGTTTGGAGCAACATCTTTGTAAGCATTTTCAGACTAAAGATCTTGCTTAATTAAAGTATTTTCTAAGTGTAGAGGTTGCTCAGTCTAGATTAGGTATTGTTATTTCTCAACGCAAGTACTCTTGGA